>PVHX01005696.1:80919-109103 GCA_004024805.1 Geosciurus inauris | reverse complement strand
TTTTGGTACTGGGGATTGAACTCAGGAGCACTCGACCACTGAGCCACATCCCCAGCCCTATTTTGTGTTTTATGTAGAGACAGGGTCTCACTGAGTTGCTTAGCGCCTCGCCACTGCTGAGGCTGGCCTTGAACTCACGATTCTCCTGTCTCAGCCTCCCTAAGTGCTGGGATTACAGGCTTGAGCCACCGCGCCCGGCGGAAAATGATTTTTAAAAGGTACCTTTTCATTGGTTTAAAACTGGCATGAGCCTCTTGTTTTGTTTTGTTTTTCTTCCCTCCGTCCCTCCCTTAACTCCCTCCCTCCCTCCCACACCAGGGATTGAAATCAGAGGTGTTTTCACCACTGAGCCACATTCCCTAGCCCCTTTTATATTTTATTTTACTTTTTTAGTATGGGGGATTGAACTCAGGAGTACTTGACCACCGAGCTACATCTCCAGCCCTGTTTTGTGTTTTATTTAGAGACAGGGTCTCACTGAGTTGTTTAGTGCCTTGCCATTGCTGAGGCTGGCTTTGAACTCACGAGTCTCCTGTCTCAGCCTCCCAAAGTGCTGTGGTTACAGATGTACACCACACCGCTCGACTATATTTTATTTTTAAGATAGAGTCTTACTAAGTTACCTAGGACCTTGCTAAATTGCTGAGGCTGGCTTTGAACTTGTGATACTCCTGCTTCAGCCTCCTGAGTCACTGAGATTACAGGTGTGCACCAAGACTCCTATCTTGGCACTAGCCTCCTGTGATCTGGGTGTAAATGCAAATAGATTGAAAGTCTAGGGACGGTTTTTAAAACAAGTTTATAAGAACAAAGTGGCTTGTGATTTAGTAGAATTATTTCTTTGTCCACTTTCACTGAGCAGGAAGGTACTATAACCTGCCTTCACTCCAGTGTAAGACTTGGCATTAGCACTGCAATGTTTTTCCAGATTAAAGATCATTTTCTTCCAGTATATTAAATCAACATTTATTAAATCCTTACATTGTATAGCATTTGGTACTAGGCACCTTAAAGGGATAGGTAAAAAAAGAATGCCAACTCTAGGAGATCTGGGTTACCCTTAGATCTGAGTTTACCCTTAGCATGTGCAAGTATTCGGGGAAGTGCAGGCATATGTAGATGTCCTTAGAGTAGCTAGAGAGAACGTGGTTGCCATGGCGGGTGTGCAGAGTCTCACTTGGTAATATTAAGCAGGAGTGGGGGTGAGTTTGGAGTTGGCTTAGATGGATGCATAGCAGTGGTAGGAGAAAGAAAGTGGATCCTAGGTGGAGAAACTATTATCCCTGAGCTTGCTGGTTTACAGCAGTGCTTGTCCTTTGCAGTTACTATCATGTAGATAATTTTTTTAGTTATAGTGACTGGATTTGGAGTGTGGGAAGATGATGCGGGAGGTGCCCATTGATAGACATGTATAGACAGTTTTGCAATAAAAATAGATGGTGCTTGGGTTTTCATCTGAAGGCCTAAACTGACATTTTTGTTTTTATTGCCACTCAGCAAAGTCAGTAAGGGTTGTTTTGCATTCAGTGTCAGTAAGAGAATCAGTGTAATTGTCCTGAATGGTCAGTGGCCTCTAAGAGAGTTGAGACTTTTCTTGCTTTCAGACCATGTGTTTTTTTTTTGACCATTTGGCTTGTTGAATATATATATTATTTCATTTATTTTATCTTTTTTTTTTTTTTGGTACTGGGGATTGAGCTCAGGGGTACTTGACCACTGAGCCACATCCCCAGCCCTATTTTTTGTGTTTTATGTAGAGACAGGGTCTCACTGAGTTGCTTAGCACCTCGCCATTGCTGAGACTGGCTTGGTCTCACTGAGTTGCTTAGCACCTCGCCATTGCTGAGGCTGGCTCTGAACTCGCAATTCTCCTGTCTCAGCCTCCCTAAGTGCTGGGATTACAGGCTTGAGCCACCGCGCCCGGCTTCATTTATTTTATCTTAAAAAAAAATTCTCTTTACCACTAGGTTATTCAGAGAGAAAAACATAATTTGTATGCCAACACAGGTGACCTAACGTTTATCTTTTTTTTGGTACTGGGGATTGAACTCGGGTACTTGACCACTGAGCCACATCCCCAGCCCTATTTTGTGTTTTATGTAGAGACAGGGTCTCACTGAGTTGCTTAGTGCCTCGCGGTTGCTGAGGCTGGCTTTGAACTCGCAGTCTTCCTGTCTCGGCCTCCCAAAGTGCTGGGATTACAGGCATGCGCCACTGTGTCCAGCACATTTATTTATCTTGTTGCCTTTTCGAGGTTGGAACAAGACCTAGTTGATCTGATGACTGGCCACAGAAACCTTGTAGCTCTCCTGAAGGAGTCTCAGTTGGAAGAGGTTCACTGGCTTTCTTCCTTAGAGTGAATATCTGTGAAGCTCATGCTCAGCTCCTAACATATGAAATAGCCGAATCACCTTCAGTTAGTTACTTTGTGCACTGACAGAACCATACAGTTGAGTCAGGACAGTTTGTAGACTAATTGGCTGACAACTCTTACCACTCAGCAGTTCTTCAGCTGTTTCTAGAAAAAGAAACTGCTAGAGGATTTTGGATGAGCCCAGGCATGTGGTCTCTCTGAGGCAAGCAGCACTGTGAATCAGCATGGCTGAGGAGGCTGCAAAAGTGGAAGGGAAGTCAAGTAACCCTGCAGTTTAAGTGGAGGAAATGCAGTTCGAGGACTAGATTTTCCAGAATGGAAAATTGAGACTGGGTTTACCCTGGTGCTGAGAAGCATTCCTTTCACACTTCCTTTCTATGAGTGAACTCATTAAGATTTAAAACTTCCAGGTTCCACTTGGGAAAGCTTAAAGGCATCGTTTGTATGCTTTTCCCAGCAGCATGTATACCAGAATAATACCAAATCAATGAGCTCAGCCTTTGAGTGAACTTGATCTGTAGGCCACCAAGAGGCACATTTCCCTGTCAGTCCTCAGTGCATCTCTGGCCTTCTGCTTGATTCTGAAGTTTCATAAAATTTGTTCCATGAGTTAACTTACTCTCCCTCTCCAATGCAATTTGGAATTTTAGAGTTTCTCTTGAGGGAGAAAAGTGTATTTTAAATGTTTCTGACATTCTCTGTAGGTCCCAAGTATGTTCTTAGTTATCTTAGATTTGGTCCAGTTAATTTTTTTTTTTTTTTAATGGACACAATGTCTTTATTTTATTGCTTTGTATGTGGTGCTGAGGATCCAACCCAGGGCTCACGCATGCGAGGCAAGCGCTCTGCCGCTGAGCTACAATCCCAGCCCCTGGTCTAGTTATTATATTACTGGTTGGTTGTTTTTTCTTTTTCTTTGGGTGCTGGGTTTTGAATGCAGGGCTTGGAGTATGGTGCATGCACTCTGCCACTGAGCTACGTCCTCATCCCTTCTTTGTTGTTTTTATGGCACTGATCACCATCAAAAATCATTTTATTGGCTGATTTGTTTACTTGGTCTATCTTGCCAAACCTGCAGCTGGATTTGGCCCACAACTAGCAGCAGTAGTGAAGTTCCAAGAAGGGATCGATCGACTCACACCATTTTAAATTGGGGCCAGTTAGATTTCAAAGAAAGCACCAGTGAACCCCAAGGGATCAAGCCAAAGTGTTTCTTTGGAGGATTTACAGAGGAGCTTAGGGCAGTTCTGCCTTTATAGTAGAAATGCAGGGGAGATGTCCTACATAGGTATGTCTATAAGGAAGGGTCAGATCATAGATTCTGTCTAAGGTTTTAGGGAATTTGCTTTAGGGTCGGGGCTAGTTTCTTTGAATGAGTCACTTGTTTAGTTTTTTGGTATTTGAGGTAACAACCTAAAAAAACTATATTGGTGCCTTGAAATGTTAAAGGTACCATTTTGGGCTCTAGGCTGCAGGGAAAATGTGCGGCTCGGAGGGTCACACAGCTGGCAAGGCACCCTGGATTCTCAATCAGTACAAAGAAAGGAGATGGGATCAGAGAGGCTGTACTCCTGTTTACCTTCCTCAAATAGAATAAAAGCTCTTAGATAGCAAGTCCCAATTCGGTTTATTCGGTGACTGTCAATGGGACCTAGCATTCAGATAGTCAGTAAATAGGCATATTGGATTCATGAGTGAATGAACGAAAATGTGAATAAACATTTACAATGTAGCAGACTCTGGTTATTTAGTTTTTGTCTGGGTCCATGGTTTCCTGAACTAAGCTATGTTGAGGTGGTGCTTGTGGAAGGTGGTCAGAGGGTGGTTCCATGAGGGCAGCTCTGGCCCCAGTTTCTACCTGAGGAAGGTTTAGCTGATGAGTAGACTATTAGAACTAACTATAAATAAGGTGTTTGGAAAAGATAAATAAAAAGCTATGATAGATAAAAAGCTAGTCTCTAACCTTTAGGGCATCTCTGCTTCTTGAGCTCCACTTTAGCTGATGGTATTTAGTTCCATTGTTTCATGTTGCTGCAGGAGTGTAGTGTGATTGTCTTACCATCTTGGGTCCAGGATGTTTTTTCTCTCTCAGGATTTGGCTACCCCCTTGGGTTAGGTGGTCACTTCTCATACAGTTGTATGTTCTAGGTCAGAGCCACATAAAAGAAAGTGTGGCCACCAAAAGAGACTGGATGGGGCACCTAAACCTTGGCAGGGATTTGGGTGAGGATGGACCTGGGGATTTCTCTAAGCCAGGTATCTTTTAGGGATTTCTGATGAAATCCCTAAATATGCCGCAGTTGCTGATTAAATCTTTTTGTTTTAATTTTTTTTAAAGTTGTAGATGAACACAATACATTTATTTATTTTATGCAGTGCTGAGGATGGAACCCAGTGCCTCACTCGTGCTAGGCCAGTGCTCTACCACTGAGCCACAACCCCAGCCCGCTGATTAGATCTTAAATGAGAGTATTCGCTGATTTAAAATTTCCCAATGTATTAATTAGTCTTTTAAAGTCTTTCCTTTGAGTTCTGCTGACATTCATTAAAGGACTGTTATGTGCAGAACAGCCCGTTGTCCAGGAGCAAAGAGATGCGAATCAGTCTTTCTCCTCAAAAGTGGCCAGCTTCCGGAGGGAGGGAGATGGGCATATTTTGTTCATTGCTGCAGCTCCAAGGCTTTACAGTGCCTGGCAAATAGTAGAAGCTTAATAAATATTTGTTGAGTGTAAGAATATGAATAAAATATGACCTTGTACTTGGAGTGGTTCCAGGTGAGCAGGCGAAAGGAGGCATCCTTGTCATGTGTTTCCCCAAATCCTCAGGGAGTGCAGCTTGGAGAAGCTGAGAGTGAGTTCCACCAGGAGGACGCAGACAAGCAGCCTGAGGCTGGTACTTTTCAGGTGTGGCTCAGAGGGCGGGAAGGATTCTAACTGGAGAGCAGAAAAGCCTTTTAGGCAAAGGATGGACTTAGAATATATATGGAAATTCACTTGGTGTATCTAATGCAGTGAGTGGTTGCAGATGGGATTGAAATGCAGTGCTGAGCTCCAAAAGCTGAGATCCTGGATTTTATTTGTTAGTTATTGGGGATTATGGGTGACTTTTGGCACATGAGTACATGATCAGAGCTATGGTTGAAGAGAGGTTAGAGATAGGATTGGTTAGAATGCTGTTCCTGCCTGTAGTATTTGTTATGAATGAGAGAACCAACCAGCACAAGTCCTCCATGAATTTGGTTTTCCTTGTTTATATTTCAGAGTAGTTCTTACATTTTAGTTTCCTGGCTATGGCCCCCTCACTCCTTGTTCTGGGGATGGAAACTAGGGGTGCTTTATTCCTGAGCTACATTCCAGTCAGCTCCCCAGCCCTTTTAAAATTTTAACTTTTGAGGCAGTTTTACTGGGTTGCTTTGGGTCTTGCTAAATTGGTGAGGATTGCCTTGAACTTCTAGTCATCTTGCTTCTGCCTCCTAATTCACTGGGATTACAAGCATGTGCCACCTTGCCCAACCTTCTGGGCTGCATTCCTTGGGGGTCTCGGGGGGGTACTAGGGATTGAACCCAGGGCCTCTTAACCACTGAGCTATACCCTATCCCCTTTTTTGGAGACAGGGTCTCACTAAATTGCTGAGCCTGGCTTTGAACTTGGGATCTTCCTGCCTCAGCCTCCAGAGCTGCTGAGATTATTTTCTATTTGATTTATGTTGCTCTGCTTTCTTCATTTCTAGGGGTGTTATTCTGCTTTTTTTTTTTTTAGTCAAACGTAAATCTTTTTAAGTATTTATTTTTTAATTTTTAAAAATTTATTCTATTTAGATTTACATGATGGCAGACTGCATTTTGATTCATTGTACACATTGTACAGATGGAGAACAACTTTTCATTTTTCTGGTTGTATGTGATGTGGAATCACAACATATATATGGTCATACATATAGCTAGGGCTATGATGTTCATCATATTTCACCATCTTTACTATTCCCCTGCCCCCTGCCCCCTCCTGCCTCCCACACCTGTGACCAAAGTTCTTCCATTCTTCCCGTGTCCTCCTCCACATTATGGATCAGCATCCACTTATCAAAGAGAACATTTGGCATTTGGTTTTCTGAGATTGGCTTACTTCACTTAGCATGATATTCTCCAACTCCATCCATTTACCTGCAAATGCCATAATTTTATTCTTTTTTATTGCTGAGTAATATTCCATTGCGTAGGGCTGAGATTGTAGCTCAGTGGTAGAGTGCTTGCCTTGCATGTGTGAGGCCCTGGGTTTGATCCTCAGCACCACATACAAAGCAATAAAATAAAGACATTGTGTCCATCTATGACTAAAAAAATATTTTTAAAAAATTCCATTGTGTATATATACCACAGTTTCTTTATCCATTCATCTATCAAAAGGCATCTAGGTTGGTTCTACAGTTTAGCTATTATGAATTGAGATGGTATAAACATTGAAGTGGCTCTTTCACTGTAGTATGCTGTATTTTAAGTCTTCTGGGTATAGACCAAAGAGTGAGATAGCTGGGTCAAGTGGTGGTTCCATTCCAAGTTTTCTAAGGAATCTCCATACTGCTTTCCAGATTGGTTGTACCAAATTGCCATTCTGACTGGTGTGAGATGAAATCTTAGAGTAGTTTTGATTTGCATTTCTCTGATTGCTAGAGATGTTGAACATTTTTTCATATGTCTGTTGATGGATTGTATATCTTCTGTGAAGTTTCTATTCAGCTCCTTGTCCCATTTATTGATTGGGTTGTTTGTTTGTTTGTGTTAAGTTTTTGAATTCTTTATGTATCCCGGAGATTAGTGGTCTATCATATGTGTGTGTGGCAAAGATTTGTTCCCAGAATGTTGGCTCTCTGTTCACTTCATTGATTGTTTCTTTTGCTGAGAAGCAGCTTTTTAGTTCAAATCCATCCCATTTATTTATTCTTGATTTTACTTCTTATGCTATAGGAGTCTTCTTAAGGAAGTAAGGTTCTAATCTGACATGATGAAGATTTGGGCCTATTTTTTCTTCTATTAAGGCGTTGGGTCTCTGGTCTGATTCCCAGGACCTTGATCCACTTTGAGTTGAATTTTGTGCATGGTGAGAGATAGGGGTTTAGTGTCATTTTGCTGCATATGGATTTCCAGTTTTCCTAGCACCATTTGTTGAAGAGGTTGTCTTTTCTCCAGTGTACGTGTTTGGCTCCTTTGTCTAGTATAAGAGAACTGTATTTAAGTGGGTTTGTCTGTGTGTCTTCTATTCTATACCATTGGTCTACATGTCTATTTTGGTGCCAGTACCATGCCAATTTTGTTACTATAGCTTTATAGTATAGTTTAAGGTCTGGTATTGTGATGCCTCCTGCTTCACTCTTCTTGCTAAGGATTGCTTTGGCAATTCTGGGTCTCTTATTCTTCCAAACGAATTTCATGATTGCCTTTTCTATTTCTATAAGGAATGATGTTGGGATTTTAATTGGAATCACATTGAATCTATTTAGCCATTGGGTAGTATGGCCATTTTGACAATATTGATTCTGCCTATCCAGGAGCATGGGAGGTTTTTCCATCTTCTAAGGTTTTCTGTTTCTTTCTTCAGTGTCTTGTAGGTTGCATTGTAGAGGTCTTTCACCTTTTTTGTTAAATTGATTCCCAAGTATTTTATTTTGTTTTTTTGAGGCTATTGTGAATGGGATAGTTTTCCTAATTTCTCTTTCAGAGGGTTTATCACTATTGTATAGAAATGCTGTTGATTTTATATCCTGCTACTTTGCTGAAATCATTTATTAATTATAGAACTTTTCTGGTAGAATTTTTTGGCAAATAATGATAGTTTGAGTTCTTCTTTTCCTATTCGTATCCCTTTAATTTCTTTTGTCTGTCTAATTGCTCTGGCTAGTGTTTCAAACTATGTTAAATAGCAGTGGTGAAAGAGGACATCCCTGTCTTCTTCCCATTTTTAAAGGGAATGCTTCTAATTTTTGTCCGTTGAGTATGATGTTGGTCTTGAATTTAGCATTGATAGCTTTTACAAAGTTGAGGCATGTTCCTACTATCCCTAGTTTTTCTAGTATTTTAAACATAAAAGGGTGCTATATTTTGTCAAATGCTTTCTCTGCATCGATTGATAAAATCACATGACTCTTCTCTTTAAGTTTATTGATGTGATAGATTACATTAATTGATTTCCAACCTTGCATCCCTGGAATGAACCCCACTTGATCATGGTGCACTATTTTTTTTGATGTTTTTATATGCGGATTGCCAGAATTTTATTGAGAATTTTTGCATCTATATTCATCAGGGATATTGGTCTGAAATTTTCTTTCTTTGATGTGTCTCAGTCTGGTTTTGGTATCACTCGCCTCATAAAATGAGTTTGGAAGGGTTCCCTCCTCTATTTCATGAAATAGTTTGAGGAGTATTGGTATTAATTCTTCTTTGAAGATCTTGTAGAACTCAGCTGAGAATCCATCTGTACCTGGGCTTTTCTTGGTTGGCAGGCTCTTGATGGCATCTTCTATTTCCTTGCTTGAAATTGATCTGTTTAAGTTGTGTATGTCCTCTTGGTTCAGTTTGGGTAGGTCATATGCCTCTAGAAATCTGTTGGTGTTTTTTTAGGGTTTTCTATTTTACTGGAGTATGAATTTTCAAAATAGTTTCTAATTATCCTCTGTATTTCAGTAGTATCTGTCGTGATATTTCCTTTTTCATCACGAATTTTAGTAATTTTGAGTTTTCTCCCTCCTCCTTTTCATTAGGGTGGCTAAAGGTTTGTCAATTTTGTTTATTTTTTCAAAGAACCAGCTTTTTGTTTTGTCAAGTTTTTGAATTGTTTCTTTTGTTTCAATTTCATTGATTTCAGCCTTGATTTTAATTATTTCCTGTTTTCTACTTCTTTGGGTGTTAAATTTGTTCTTCCTTTTCTAAGGCTTTGAGAGGAAGAGTCAATTCGTTTATTTGTTGACTTTTACTTCTTCTAATGAATGAGCTTAGTGCTATGAACTTTCCTCTTAGCACTGCCTTTATGTCATCCCAGAGATTTTGGTATGTTGTATCAGAGTTTTCATTTGCCTCTAAGAATTTTTTTGAATCTCTTCCCTGATGTCTTCTGTTATTCCTGTATCACTCAATATCTTATTATTTAGTTTCCAGGTGTTGGAGTAGTTTCTATTTTCAATCTGTCATTGATTTGTAATTTTATTCCATTGTGGTCAGGATGCAGGGTAGTATCTCTTATTTTTTTGTATTTGCTAAGACTGGCTTTGTGACATAACATGATCTATTTTGGAAAAGGATCCATGTGCTGCTGAAAAAAAGTCTATTCATTTGTTGATGGATGGAACACTATATATGTCTGTTAAGTCTAAGTTATTGATAGTTTTATTGAGTTCTGTGGTTTCTTTATTTAGCTTTTGTTTGGAAGATCTATCCAGTGGTGAGAGAGCTGTGTTAAAGTCACCAAGTATTATTGTGTTGTGGTCTATTTGATTCTTGTATTTAAGAAGGATTTGTTTGATATATGTAGAAGCCCCATTGTTTGGGGCATAGATATTTATGATTGTTCTGTCTTGTTGATGTGTGATTCCCTTAAGAAGTATGAAATGCCCTTCTTTATCCCTTTTCACCAACTTTGGTTTGAAGTCCACTTTATCTGATATGAGGATAGAAACTCCTGCTTGTTTTCGGGGTCCATGTGAGTGATACGTTTTTTCCCACCCTTTCACTTTCAGTCTGTGGATGTCTTTTCCTGAGAGGATGAGTCTCTTGAAGGCAGCATATTGTTGGTTTGTTTTTTTTTTTAATCCATTCTGTCAGACTGTCTTTTAATTGGTGCATTTAGGCCATTCACATTCAGGGTTATTATTGAAATATGATTTGTAGTACCCGCCATTTTGATTTATTTTTGGTTTTTACCTTGAGTTGGTTTTCCTTTGATTGCCCCTACCCCCCTTTTAGTGTAGTTCCTCTCTTTGTGTATTTTCATTGTTGGTTGTCATTTCCTCCTCTTGGAATATTTTGCTGAGAATGTTGTGTGGTGCAGGCTTTCTTGCTGAGAATTCTTTTACCTTTTGTTTATCATGGAAAGTTTTTGTTTCATTATCAAATCTGAAGCTCAGTTTTGCTGGATATAGTATTCTTGGTTGGCATCCATTTTCTTTCAGAGCTTGGTATATGTTGTTCCACTATCTCCTGGCTTTTAGGGTGTGGGTTGAAAAATCTGCTGAGATACGAATTGGTCTCCCCTTACATGTAATCTGATTTCTCTCTCTTGCGGCCTTTAAAATTCTGTCCTTATTCTGTATGTTGGGCGTTTTTATTATAATGTACCTTGTTGTAGATCTGTTGAAATTTTGTACATTTAGTGTCCTGTAAGTCTCTTGTATTTGATTTCCCAATTCAATTTTCATGTTTGGGAAATTTTCTGATATTATTTCATTGAAGAGATTGTGCATTCCTTTGGTTTGAAATTCTGCACATTCTTCTGTCTCAATAAATGTTAGATTTGGTCTTTTGATGCTTTCCCATAATTCTTGTATGTTCTGTTCATGATTTCTTACCATCTTCACTGAATGGTCAAGTTTATTTTCAAGATTGTATATTTTGTCTTCATTATACAAGGTTCTGTCTTCCAGGTGATCTAGTCTGCTGGTGATGTTTTCTAGTGAGTTTTTTATTTGGTTTATTGTTTCCTTCATTTCAAGAATTTCTGATTGTTTTTTTTCTCTCACAATCTCTAGGTCTTTCTTAAAGTAATCTTTTGCTACTTGTAGAGTGGTCAATGGTTGCCTTTATTTGCTCTCCTATTTCTTAGTTCGATTGATCAATTTTTGCCTGTATTTGCTAACTTATGTCATTCTTTTATTCACAGATCATTTTAATTATGTACATTCTGAATTCTTTCTCTGATATTTCATCAACTGTGCTGTCAATGGACTCTATTACTATGGTATCAAGGTTTATTTGGGGCACTTTCTTCCCTTGTTTTTTCATGTCGATTGTGTATCTTCCTTTCTCGCAATGCTGATCTGAGGTATTGCGGCTTCTTCTATTACCTGTGTCTCACCTTGGAGTTACTTCTGGTCCCCAGCAGGTGTCCCCAGATGGACATTACTGCCACTAAAGCTGGTGGTGGTGGTAGTCAAGAGGGCAGTGGGAGTGGCCTTGGCGGTCCCTGAGGGCAGTGTTGGGCCCTCTCTTGCCTCCCACCAATGGGCAGGAACTCTGGAGCAGAACTGGGGGCAAGCCCAGGCCTCGCATGGGCAGAGTCTCAAGCAGGAGTCTCTATTTGCAACTCTTACCCTGGGTATGGGATCCCTTGTGGCTGGCGGTAGCAATCTCTGGTCTGCCCTTAGTTAGGCACCTGTGTTGATCCCTGATGGCAGTTTTGGGCCCTCTGTTGTGCTCCCACTGGGTCTGCAGGAACTCTGGAGTGGAAGTGGGGTTGCTCTTTGTTCTTTTTCCCTAAGAACACTATTTGAAGTTTAACTGCAGTATTTTTCTTTTGCTTTTTTTAAATGTGAATTTGGTTTTCCTAAACTTTCAGAAGGAGATGTGGTACACAGCAGTTTTTTCTTTTACCTTCCCAAAGCTCTTCTTTTGTTTTGTTTTAAATATTTTCTTAGTTGTCAGTAGACTTTATTTATATGTGGTACTAAGAATTGAACCCAGGGTGTCACACATGCTAGGCAAGTGTTCTACCACTGAGCCACAACCCCAGCCTTCTCTCCTTTTGTTTTACTGATGTGTTAAAATTTCGGCTTACTGCCTGTAATTTTCTGACTGTTCTTTCCTTCACTTTCATTTGCATCTAGATCTTTTAATCTATTTTTCCCATTTTGTGGAACTTATATTCAATTATCTATAATAATTATTTCCTCTGCAGTGAGTCCTTGTGCTGGCAGGGAGGTCTGATGGGCCAGTTTTTAAGAGCTCACAAGTGCTAGGCTTCTCCAGCCCCGCCAGCCGTACCTACTAGTCTCCAAGTGCTAAGCTGTTGTGCTTGCAGCTCTCAGTACGTTAGCACAGGTCCTGGCCTGACACCTGTTCTGGGATTCCCTTCCTCCCCAGTGCTGCCTTCTGTTTCCATGTAGATGTTTACACCTTGAGGCCTGTAGCTATTGGTCATTTATTCCCTCCTGTTTGTAGTTTGAGATTGTTAAGGTACTGTGTTAATTTTGTTGCGTTGTCTTTGACCGTCTAGTTGTTCTTCTGTTATGTGAGGACTCAGGAATGCCCATCAACTATGTGGCCATGTGCCATCCTCCCGGATGCCTTTATACTAAGCACTGGCCACAGATGGTAATTATTAAGTCCTGACCTGCTGTTTGTCATGGCTGCCATTATTCTAGCATAAACCATGGCAGGATGAGATGGGGGTTGGTATAAAAGGCACATCCAGACAAAGGACTATTTTATCTCTATCATTGGCTTTTGTCTCCCAATCCCATTAAGTTTCTCCACATACTAGTTCAGCCTATGTCAGAGGCACAAATATTTAATACTTTCTAAAATATTTTTTAGGCCAGATTTAGATTCTTACAAGAGACCTCTCTGGTCCCATCTTCTGTAGATGCTGACTGTCCTGTGAAATGTTGTCATTGGTGAGAGTATGCATTTTCCACACCACCACCCAGCCCATTGCTTGTGTCAGGTTTGAGTTTTCCTTATCTGTTAAAAGTGTATCTATTAAGGGCTGGGGCAGTAGCTCAGAGACGGAGCGCTCAGCTGGCATATGTGAGGCACGGGGTTCCATCCTTAGTGCCACATAAAAATAAAGAAATCAAATAAAGGCATGCTGTCCATCTACAATTACAGAAAGAGTTAAAATAAATTTTAAAAGTATACCTATTAAAAGGTAGCTTGAAATAAGCTAACTTTCAGGAAAACTTTGCCTCTAGCTAAAGGAGCAGCTGAATTGCTGGGTAGGCTTGTATATTTGAGGAAATATGTTACCCTGTACTATTTCTCTTGCATACATTTATCTGATATAATAGGCCGTCAGACAATGACAGCTGAAAATTTTTCATATTACAAACATAAACATTACCCCTTTTAGGTGTCATGACAGTTTCAGTGTATGTGCATACATACTAAAGTATTTATGAAATGTAATTGCATACTTCAAGTGGGAAAAAACCCTCAATGTGTGACCGTTGGGTATTACTGCTTATTTTATTTAAATATAACGTATTGCAGTAGGACATGATACTTTTCCAATATTGGTAATACCAATATAAAGTAAGAATAAAATATCAATGATCCTATGGACTAAGATATACCTTTTATTTTTTGAATGCAAAATATATTATCAAGTTACTTTCAATGGGAAAAGGAAAATCTTTTCAACAAATGCCCTCTGACAACTGGATATCCATATAGGGGAAAAAAACCCCAGTCGGGCCCGGTGGCTCACGCTTGTAATCCCCGCACTTAGGGAGACTGAGACAGGAGAATCGCAAGTTCAAAGCCAGCCTCAGCAACAGCAAAGCGATAAGCAACTCAGTGAGACCCTGTCTCTACATAAAACACAAAATAGGGCTGGGGATGTGGCTCAGTGGTCGAGTGCCCCTGAGTTCAATCCCTGGTACCAAAAAAAAAAAAAGAAAAGAAAAAAGAAAAAAACCTACCTTGTGCCGTATATAAAAATTAATTTAAGATGAACCATTGATCTAAATATGAACTGAAGTAAATGTAAACTAAAAACTATAAAGCTCCTAGAAGAAAATGGGAATATTTTACAGTCTTGATGTAGGCAGTTATGAAAATTACTAATGGGATTGAGAAAATATTTGTAGTACATGCGTCTGAGCAGTGCATGTAGAATACATAAAGTAAACCTGAACCAGCAAAACTCTTAAGTCAATAATAAAGACGCGTCAGTTTTAAGCAATGGACAGAGCTAAGCAGAGATATGAATGGAAGATAAACACATGAAAAAGTGCTTAGTATTATTAGTCCTGAGGAAAACGCAAGTTAAAATAAGCTAACGCACAGCTGCTAAAAGTGGCTGATAACTTGGAATGCTGGCAAGGTTGTCAACACTTACAAGATAATCTCTTAAGTTCTTGTGGGAATGATAATAGTATAGACACTTAAACAGTTTGACAGTTTCTTAAAAGTTAAATATATATCTCCCTGTGATTAATCTCTTAGAGAAGTGAAAATTGTCACTCTGTCTGGGTGGGTTGGGGGTTAGTTAGGAAAGTGGATGAGAACGTTCTGGTGTGGTAGAAATGTTTTGAATTGGATTACAAGAAGGTATATAACTTCATAAAAACTACATAGTGCATGCCTGTAATCCTAGCACTTTGGGAGCCTGAGACAGGAGAACTGCGTGTTTAAAGCCAGCTTCGGCAATGGCGAGATGCTAAGCAACTCAGTGAGACCCTGTCTATAAATAAAACACAAAGTAGGGCTGGGCATGTGGCTCAGTGGTCGAGTGCCCTTGAGTTGAATCCCTGGTACCTAAAAAACAAAAACAAAAAAACAACAGTGTATCTAAAATTTCCACATTTTATGTGTAAATTATTACAAATTTCAAAATCCAATGCAGATTAGAAAACGTTTAATGTATATTAGCAAGTATAAATTTCACTAAATTTCAGTTTTTAGGTTTTGTTCAAATCTTAATGTATATTTTAATTGTATTACACAATGCTTTAGAGTAGAACTGTAATCAAAGGTTTTACACTTACTATTGCTTGCTGTCTGGCAGGCATTACTGTAGCACATGGTGATGAGTTCCCATGAACATGCACTGGTTATGTGATAAATATAACTAAAAGTTATATGGTTGTCCTATGAACTGTTCAAATCACTGCAATCAATGATGGCTTTTTCTAGATGTTTAAGATATCTTAATAATAGCTTGTAGTAATGAAAATCTTTTTTCATGAAAGTTTGCCTTCATTACCGTACCAGGGACTTAATTAGGATCCTGTAATGAGATGATGAATTTCAAAGAAAAGATCATGTCCTGGGTCCCATCAACATAACCTGTCCCCCCCCCAAAAGGGGTGGAGGGCTTCCTTCCATTTTACCATTTATATTTGGTTAGGTTTTTATGGCACTGGGGATCAAACTCAGCCTTGTGCTCGCTAGGCAAGCACTCAATCACTGAACTATGTTCCCAACCCGTTATGTGGTTAGTTTTTAAATGTCCTTTGTCCTATTTTATTTTTTATTTTTATTTTTTTATTTGTTTGTTTGTGTGGTACTGGGGATTGAACTCAGGGGTACTTGACCACTGAGTCACATCCTCAGCCCTATTTTGTGTTTTATGTAGAGACAGGGTCTCACTGAGTTGCTTAGCGCCTTGCCATTGCTGAGGCTGGCTTTGAACTTGCGATTCTCCTGTCTCAGCCTCCCTAAGTGCTGGGATCACAGGCGTGTGCCACTGCGCCTGGCTTCCTTTGTCCTATTTTATGATAGAAGACCTCTAAAAATACTGGCTACTACAGATACAAACTAGTTTGAATTGCCTCTGCGTCCTGTTTTTTATGTCTTAGCTATTTTGTTAATGTTTATATAAAATATTCACTTGAATAGGAAATGCAGCTTTGTAGTTCTTGGGGGTGGTGGAGTATTGGGGATTGAATCCACAGATGCTGTACTATTGAGCTACATCCTCAGCTCTTTTTATTTATTTTGAGCCAAGGTTGCACTATGTTGCTGAGACTGGTCTTAAACTTGTGATCCTCTTGCCTAATCCTTCTGAGTGGCTGGGATTACAGGCCTGTGCCACTGGACCTGGAAAACTGCTTATTCTTAGATATTTATTTATAACATAGTCTATTTTATTAACATGTTCTTTTTGTAGGAAGGAGATTGAATATGTTAATCTAGATGATAATATGATTTCCCCAGTGTTAATTGGGAGGGCTTTATTTTTATGGGTAGCTCTGTATTCATGCTGTGTATATACCATACATTTTGGGGGCAGTCACAGAGAGACACTTTCAGAGTTCATTCAGTCACTAGGCATGGAGTTTGTTCAGATATAATTATAAGAAAATGGTGTTAGTGGTGTTTACATCGCTAAGTGTCATAGGTTAGGAACCATATCATTTCTTGCCCCTCCCTCAGGTAAAGTACAGGAAAAATTGGTCCAGATTTTGGCCCCCTCCCCCATGTGTGTTATTTGTTCTGTTTTCTGGGGATGGAATACAGGGTCTCACACTTGTCAGGCAAAACGCTCTACCACTGAGTCACATCGTAACCCTAACCCTGCCTAACCCTGACTCTAACCCTCACCCTGGCCTGGAGCCAGATGATGATGATGATGATGATGATTTGTGAACTAATGATTAATCCCAGGGGTGCTTTACCACTGAGCTACATCTACATCCCCATTCCTTTTAAAATTATTATTTTGAGACAGTTTCACTAAGTTGCTGAGGCTAGCCTTGAACATGCGCTCTTCCTGCCTTAGCCTCCCAGGATTTGCCATTCTCCTGTGTCAGTTTCCCCAGTTGCTGGGATTACAGGCATGCACCACCATGTTCAACTGGTTATATCACATTTTTATTTTTTATTGCCAATCAGGCATTTGTTCCTTTTAGTTAAGAGTCTACTATGAGCAAGACATTGTTTTCACTCCTGGGAATATTTAGTAACAAAGCCAATGATAAATGCTGCACTTGTTGATTTTATGTTCTTTTAGGATGCTGGGTAAATAGACAGTAAAGAAACAAATGCCACATTGTGAAAGACTTTGCCGAGTATGGTGGTTCTTAAACTGGGAGTCCTGAAACACTGAAACAGTCTGGGCCATAGTTTAAGTAGCATGCACACTTGAGAGCGAGATTAGAATCTTAGGAGAGGTTAGGAACTTTTGTTCTGGAGCCTGATTTGAAATGTAGTTACAGGATATTGACTTCTATAAATGCAAAGAGGCATTAGGCTCTATAAACTCCCTAGTGGATGCCACTGTAAACTCTGCTGTGTGATCAGATTCAGTTGGGGATGGGGGCATTGTTTCATTTTGTCCCAATAATTATTGCCAATTAGAACTCTGAAAGTTTCTCTTGTTAGCCTATCTGACATAACATTGATGGTAAAGCTAGAAAATTATTTCCTACAATTCTCTCTAGTTATTTCCACCATCAAATTATAGGATATAGTAATACTATACATAGGTAAATGGGGGTTCTATTACATGTTAATTGCCAGCAATCTGCTATTAAAATTTTCTTTTGAGCCGAGTAGAGTGTCATACACCTGTAATCCCAGCACTTTGGGAGGCTTAGACAGGAGAATCGCAAGTTCAAAGCCAGCCTCAGCAATGACGAGGTGCTAAGCAACTCAGTGAGACCCTGTCTCTACATAAAAAACCCAAAATAGGGCTGGAGATATGGCTCAGTGGTTGAGTACCCCTGAGTTTAATCCCCGGTACCCCAAAAAATTTTTTTTCTTTTGACAGTAAAAGCTTTTCTGAACACAAAGGATTAGGAAAGTTATTTTGATCTTTATTTTAAAGATAATCAGTTGATGGAAGTAGGCAGAGTCTGAATGTGTATTTCTGCCAACCTGTGAAATTTAGTTTGCACTAAATCTTGTGACTGAATAACTAACATGGGCACAGAGGAGCAGAGCTTTGTGCTTGATAGCCGCTTTGACTTTAGGGCTCCAAGCAAGGACTTAAGAAAGATTTCTTTGTTGGTAAGAATTGAAAAATTAATAGATCTTCCAGACAGAGGGCTCCCTAATTTCTGAGGAGGTATTTGCCAAAAATCAGGGACTCATTAGGGACTGGAATTTACTTCTTTGTTAGTAACCTTGACAAAAGCTCTCTTTTAAACATGTATTTATTTTTCCTATGAAGAATCTTTTAATGTTTTGTATCTTAACACAAGGGGCAGATGTCTCTGGCGCTGGGCTGGGCTTTGCAGCATGTATGTCTTTTGAATGTTTCTTTTAACTTGGACAGCTCTCTGTCTTAAAAGGACAACCCCCTTAGTGAGATATTCTTGGAGAGAGGACCCCTTGATATTTGAAAGGTGAGAAATCCATTTAAATCACGTGATGGTTTCCAACAGTGCCACTGCTGGGTTTGCTTGTTTTAATGTAAGTGATAGAGACTTTGGCTGTTCCAGTTTAGTAATTGGATATGAGTTCTGTAAGATAAGTGACATTTCATGGCAAATGTGAGGATCCTGTGGATGGCACTTGTTTTTGGTGTTGCCTGCCTTTAGGTTTAATGCCAGAAACTGTAATGGAAATTAATTATCAGAACATATATTCAAAGATTAGTGGGATGCATTTGTAATGCCTTTAGTTGTTAGGTGACTGGTTATTGTGCATGACACAGAATGTGATTTCCACTGCCAGAATGTGCAGTGCAGCAATAGAAATGCTAATGAGGCTGCCTATAAAGAGGGCCACCATCAAGACCTTGTCAGCAGTTTGCTGTCAGGTAGTTTTCTTTGAAAGACATAATCTGTGATCAAAGAGGAGTTTGTGAAAATAGCAGACAGATAGAAAAATGTTATGATAAGAAGTAGTGTTTGTTGCTTGCTTTCACCTGGCTTCAAGTGCACTGAATTTCTTCCTTTTTAACTGTGCACAGCACAGTGGTATGTAACAGTATGGGTGGGATTTGGTTAATTCTCTGTTTTCATTTCAGGCCTTCTCTATAAGGTAACATTGAGAGGAACATCTTAGGGATCAGTTCAGGACTCTTCAGATTCCATATTTAAATGTTCTGTGCCTCTTCACATTTAGAAACACTGAGCATTTTTGAGGCAAGGGGTCTGTGTAAGGATGGTGTGATGTGAATGGAGGGTAAAAGAGTATGTGACTTTCTCCTGCAAGCAGCTGAGAACATGTGTGACTACTTTATATTTCTAGAAGTTTTTAAGTGTAAAAACCTGTTCATCAGTTGGGCGTGGTGGCGCACGCCAGTAACCCCAGCACTTTGGGAGGCTGAGACAGGAGAATTGCAAGTTCAAAGCCAGCCTCAGCAACGGTGAGGCACTAAGCAACTCAGTGAGACCTTGTCTCTAAATAAAACAGAAAATAGGGCTGGGAATGTGGCTTAGTGGTCGAGTGCCCCTGATTTCAATTCCCAGTACCAAAAGAAAAACGAAAATAATTGTTCACCAGACTGTGGGCACAGACAACTATAATTATTTAGGCTTGTGCTTTCTTAGTTTCATGTATGATGAACTTTCTTAGTTTCATTTTGACTCTCTTTGACATAGTTCATCATCCACTGCAAAGCTACCTATATGAAAAAGCAATAGCAGAAACATACCAGGGTGGAAAGAAAGGTTGGGGAGAACATGGGAGCCAAGACTTGTGACACAAAATAACCTGGGTTTGTTTTTTTGTGTAATTGTTTTTGAATAGGTAATACATTTACATGATTCAGTAACCAAAATATATTTAAAGTTACAAGTCAGCCTCCCATTCTTGGACTTTTATTTGACCAAATTCTTCTTTTTCAAACCTCACCCAGCATAGGTCATCATTGGTAATACATTCATGTTTCATTCACAGTGACTCTGTACATGTAGAAGTAAACACAAAAGCTATCCAAATGGGCACACCGTTGTGCAGCTGGCACTAAAGAAATACCTACTGTAGATTGCCCCAAGTGTATAGAATATTTTTTTCCTCTTTAAAAATGTACAACTGCATGGTATCCTGTTGTTTAGATGTTTTGTTTTGTAGTTTAAACTAATTAAATAATTAGTCCCCCTGCTAATCCATATTGGATTTGCTGTAGTGAACAGACTTGCTTATTGTTTTGTATATGGGCAAATAGGTGATATTACAGTATGTGATGTTGTTAGGGAAATAAGTAAATATATTTCTGATTTTGATAGGTATTGCCTTGTAGGCAGTTGTGCTAATTTATATTTCTATAAAGTTATGAGAATCTGTTTATCCATAAATTTGACCAGAAGACTATTATCAGCTTTGTTATTTGCCAGTCTGAACACTACATTCTTTGTGTAATTTTTTTTTTAAATGTTTTTTTAGTTGTAGATGGACACAATATCTTTATTTATTTTTATGTGGTGCTGAGGATTGAACCCAGTGCCTCACGCATGGGAGGCAAGCGCTCTACCACTGAGCTACAATCCCAGCCCCTCTTTGTGTAATTTTAATTTGCATTTTTCTCATTATGATTTTACCTTTCATGTTTTAATCTTTGACCAAGATATTTAGACTTATTTTTGGCATAAAGTATAGTAAAATATGAATATAACTCTGCTTTTTTCCCTCAGTTGTTTTCCCAGTAATCTCAGTGGAATTTATTTAATACTTGAGCTTCCCTTACTGATTTGAACCATCTTTCTTATAGACTAAATTCCTGAAGGTAATTTTTAAAGTGACAGTAGCATGCATTTATCCTTAAAATTACATGTCACGGGTCTTCCCAGCTTTAAGTCTGAATACTGTCACAATGGTTTTTAGTGCCTGTGCTTATACACGTTTGTAATTGGCATTAGACTGTATTTCCCCAGTCTTTTATCTGACCAACCCCAATCTTATAGAAAATTGAAAGTCTGGTAAAAGAACCTTTTTTTCCTCTGTCTTTTGAGAAACAGTGGCCAAATAATGCCTTATTGCTTTTGATACTCGAATATGTTTTTTTTTAAAAACAAACAAGGACATTTTTTTTATGTAACAAGAAATCAATACCTCAAAATTAACATTGGTACATTATTTCTGTGTCTAGTTTTGGGTCCCAAACTTTTGTTGGTGTTTTCATTATTTTCTGTTAGGAAGAAGATCTTGTTCAGAAGTGGATGTTATATGTAGTTGTCATGGATTTTTATGCATCTGCAGTGTGAATTTTTTTGGTGAGGTGCCAGGGCTGGGGATACCAGGGATTGAACCAGGGGCTTTTAACCACTGAGCCACATCTCCAATCCTTTTTATGTTTAATTTTGAGACAGGGTCTTGGTAAGTTGCTGAGGGTGGCTTTGAACTTTTTGTAAAGCCAAACAACCAGATGGACGTAAAACAGGACCAGAACAGGCTTTATTGTGGGAAGGACACTCCCGGGCCACCTCCCCCGCCCAGTCACCAGGCCTGAACAGGTCAGAAATGGCGCTAGACCCTCGTGCTACACAGAATTTAAAGGGCCCTCCCCATCCAGAAAAGGCAGGCTTGAGGCCAGAAGGGAAGGGCCTGGGGCAGGAAGAGGTGTTGATCTAGAGTCCAGTGTCCTCTGAGATTGGTTAGGTGAAGCTGGTGAGGTCAGAGTCCTTCCGGGATGAGCTGGGAGTCATGGCGATTCTCACGTCGGAGGTTTGCTGTTCATTCTGTATCAGGTACTGGGGGCTGCCATTTTTGTGTGTTCTGCGCCCGTGTGCTGTGTTGGGCGTGGTGGGCTGGGTGGCCCTGGGCGGTGATGGTGAAGGCTGGGGAGAAGGGGAGAGAGAGGAACTTTCGGGAAGTGCTCCCAGGCTAATGCCCTGGCAGGGCTGGGCTGCACGGGGAACCGTGGGCGCGGCGGGAGTCGGGCTGACGGGGGCCGGGGGGCGGTAGACGCTGAGGGCGAGGGAGTGGGCCTGGCCACTGGCGCTTGGCTTGGTGGCGGCGGGAGGCAGTGGCTGGTGCCACTGCATGGAGCGGGAGGGAGAGAGACGCGGGAGCGAGGCGAGAGCCGGCTGGTGGCTGACGGGAGATTGTTTTCTGCGTCTGCCTTTGACCTAACATTCCGGCTTTTTTTATGATATAGGACAGCAGATTCGGTCTGCCTGCTTCGTGCGGGATTGGGGGCATCGAGAGGGGGAGGTGGCTCGGGTTGGTCAGGCAGGGAGGTAGACGCAGGGGTGGAGATGCTGGTTGTCAGTCATGTCGCTCGAATGTAGAGGCGCCACCTGGGGGTACGAACAGAGGCTTGGGAGAGATTACTGATTAGCAGGGGAGGGTTGTTGAGAAACTTTTTAAGTTTGGTGGGCCTCAGCATGGTGGAAGTCCAAGGCTGGGCATTGGGGGTAGGTGCCTTTTTGAGGCGAGAGACATGGTACCATGGGGTGTGGCCTAGAAGCTTGGCCGCTGTTGGCGTGGTAAGTATGACTGTGTGGGGCCCCCTCCAGCGGGGCTCCAACGATTGAGGATGCAGCTCTCGAAGTAAGACTGTGTCACCTGGTTGAAGAGGATCTGAGTTGGTCTGCAGATGTGCTGGGTCTGAGGTGGTAGATGGCACAGGAAGGCAGCGGTCTGCGTGTTCCCTTAAAAGCTTGTGTAACAGGGTGAGATATGGCAGGCAGGACACAAGGGGAGGGGGGTTGGTCGGGAAATTTTGGTTGATTGGGAAAGGGCGTCCATAGAGCAACTCAAAAGGGCTAAGGCCAGAGGGGGCTCTAGGGGCTGCCCTAATTCGAGTGAGGGCCAGTGGCAGGAGATTGGGCCAGGAGAGCCTGAGTTCAATAGCAAGTTTAGTGAGGTGATCCTTGAGGATGCCCTGGGCCCTTTCGACCTCACCCAAGGATTGGGGTCAGTAGGGGATGTGGAGTTTTCAAGTGATGTTGAGGTCTCTGGAGACTAGTTGAACAACCTGAGAAGTGAAGGCTGGACCGTTGTCTGACTGGATGGAGACTGGAAGTCCGAATCTGGGAATAATCTGCTCAATAAGGATGGAGGTGACAGTGTCAGCAGTTTCCCTGGAAGTAGGGAAGGCTTCTATCCAACCTGAAAAAGTATCAACCATAGTGAGTAGGTAGCGAAGCTTTTTGTGCCTAGGCATATGAGTGAAGTCAATCTGCCGGTCTTCACCCACTTGGTGACCTCTCATCTGGTGTGTGGGGAGTTTGGGTTTGATGCCTCCTTGTGGGGACACAGTAGAGCAGATGGAATAAGCAGAGTGGACCTGCTGGAGAGTAGTTCTCATTCCTGGGAAGTAGAAGAGAGGTCGTAAAAACTGAAAAAGGGTTTTGGGGCCAATATGAAGAGAGTTATGAATGTCCGTCAATAAACCGTAAGTTTGCTGTTTGGGGAGGCAATCCGATCCCCCAGGAAGATCTAGCCATCTTCCCTGAGATGACCACCTTGGGTTATCAGGTCCTGTTGTTCCTGTGGGGTATAATTGGACTTAGTAGTGGTCAACAGAAATAGGATAGGTTCTCTCAAGGATTTGGCTGCTAATCCTCGTGCTATAGAGTCTGCCTTGTTGTTGCCCATAGCTATGGGGTCAGAGGAATTCTGATGTCCTCTGCAGTATATGATAGCCACTCGTGAGGGCAGTTGTAGCACCTCTAAGAGTTTAGAAATTAGAGAGGCAATGATCACTGGTGACCCTTTTGTGGTCAAGAATCCATGCTCCTTCCAAATAGCTGCATGAGAATGAGCAATTAGCAGACCATATTTGGAGTCTGTAAATGTTAACTTGCTCATCTTTGGATAGGGTGAGAGCTCTGATGAGTGTAAAAAGTTTAGCCTTTTGCGAGGTGGTTCCTTCAGGAAGGCAGCTGGCTTCTAAGATTGAGGCAGCAGTGACTACTGCATATGCGGCTCTGCGGCATCCATCACGACCCATCGTGGAACTGCCATCCACAAAAAGGGTTAAGTCAGGTGTGGAGAGTGGATAGTCAAGGAAGTCCTCGTCAGGCAATCGCAGGGCCTCCAACATCTGCGGACAGGAATGATCAGCATCCGATCGGGGAGAGGATAGTGGGAGGAATGTGGCAGGATTGAGAGAGGAAGAATGACAGAGGGTGATGTTGGGGTTCTCTATAAAGAGAAGGTGAATTTCTTGAATTCTCGAAGGGCTTAGGAGTGGGAGAGGTTTGTGACTTAAGAGGTCCTGTAGCCTATGGGTAGAAAATACAGTTACTGGTTGGAGCAAGGTAAGCTTGAGGGCTTCCTTAGTAAGCTCTGCTGCTGCTGCCAGTGCCCAGAGGCATGGCAGCCATCCACGGGCTGTAGCATCCAGCTGCTTAGAGAGGTATGCCACTGGCTTGTAGGAAGGTCCAGTCGGTTGGGTGAGGAGGCCAGTGGCAATACCCTGCCTTTCATCCGTAAAAAGGTGGAAAGGATGATTAGAGTTAGGGAGAGAGAGAGTGGGAGAACATATGAAGGCATCCCTGAGCTTATAAAAGGCATTGGCTACTGAGGTAGGAGAAGTGAGAGGCCCATGAGGGGTCTCCTTAGCTGCCTGGTATAAGGGCTTAGCCAAAAGCGCAAAGTTGGGGACCCAATGCCTGAAAAAGCCAGCCAGACCCAGGAAGGAATGGATGTAATCCTCTGTTTCAGGTGGTTGTAGGTCCCGGAGAGCTTGAATTCTGTCAGTCGTCAGACCTTTAGAGGTTGGAGTGAGGAGTACACCTAAGTAGGTGACTGAGGTAGCAGTGAGTTGGGCCTCAGTTGGAGAGACTCAATAGCCCGTAACCCCAGGAAATTGAGAAGCCGAGCAGTGTGTGCGTGGGAAGTCTCAGGGGATGGGCTGCATAGGAGAAGGTCATCCACATACTGAAGGAAGGTGCTATCTCCCAAGTCACAAGCAGTTAAATATTGTGCCAAAGCTTGCCCAAAGAGGTGTGGACTGTCTCTGAAGCCTTGGGGTAAAACTGTTCATGTTAGGTGTTGGGTCCTTAAAGAGGTAGGGTCCTCCCAGGTGAAGGCGAAGAGGTAATAAGAGTCAGGGTGTAGGGGCACTGTAAAGGCATCTTTAAGATCTAGGACAGTAAAGTGGGTGGTTGAAGGGAGTATATGAGAGAGAAGAGTGTAAGGGTTGGGAACCACTGGGTGGATGGAAATAACTGCGTCATTAATTAGGCGGAGGTCCTGAACCAAGCGATAGGCTCCTGAGGATTTGGGTACTGGCAATATGGGAGTGTTGCATGGAGAGTCAGTAGGGATGAGGAGTCCTTGGGCAAGTAGTCTGTCTATGATGGGTTTAAGTCCCTCCTTGTGTGTTTTGGAGATGGGAAATTGGGGACGCGAAGGATATTTAGTGTGCGGCTTTAACTGAATACGGGCTGGCTTGTGGTGAGAGGCTATGACTGGCTTGGAGGTGTCCCAGACTTGGGGATCAACTAGGTCTGGGGGTAATGGTGTAGTGGGTGCTGTCAGGTCATTAGAAAGAGTACGGATTAGAGGTAAGAGAAACAGGGTGCTGGCATTTTTGGGATGCAATTGGAGAGTGACCCCTAATAATTGGAGAATGTCTCTGCCTAGGAGAGGAATTGGACAGGATGGAATAACCAGAAAGGAATGTGTAAACGGGTGTCCCTCCAAAGCACAGGCCAGCTTAGCAGTTCGGTTTGGGGAGGAGGGTTGGCCATCAATCCCCATAACCGAGACCTGGGAAGGAAACAAAGGCCCAGAGTGGGCAGGCAAAACAGAATAGGTAGCCCCCGTGTCCACAAGAAAAGATATGGACTTACCCGCTACCTGGAGCGTTACCCTGGTCTCAGCGAGGGTGATGGGGGTCCTCGAGTCTGGGCTGCTTCAGTCTTCTGTGAACCCCAAGAATTCAGGAGAGAAAGCTGCCTGGTTGGTCACATCCCCACGTAGAGGCGTCGAGGAAAGGCCAGCCATGAGGCAGTCACTTTTCCAATGTACTGTCTGCTCACAGGTGGGGCACGGCCCAGGAGGGGACCGTGGGTTTGGGCACTGGCGGGCCCAGTGACCCTCACGTTCGCATTTGAAGCAAGCCCCCGGAGGAGGGGATCGCGGGTTCCCCCTTAAACCTCTTGTTGGAGCTGTAGGACTCAGGGCTGCTGCCAAGGTTTGGGTTCAGAGTGTCACCTTTTTCTGTAATTGGGCCTGCCTGGCTAATTCAGCTGACTCCTCTTGGGCATTATAGACTTTAAAGACCATTTTACCAGGTCCCAGATAGGGGTTTGTGGGCCTTCCTCAGCTCGTTTGAGCTTTTTTCTAATGTCTTGGGCCAATTGGGTGATGAAATGGGTCGCTAGCACTGTAGCCCCAGAGGGAGACTCAAGATCCAGCTTAGTGTATTTGGTAAGAGCCTCTGTAAGGCAGTTGAGAAATAGAGCTGGATTCTCATTGGGATTGTGGGTGTTTTCTCTGAGCTTATCAAAATTAACCACTTTATTAGACACTGCTTGCATGCCTGCTATTAGATATTGGATCATGTGGGCGCAGTGATGGCGCCCCTGCTGGCCATCCTGGTAATTCCAGTTGGGTTCATTTAGGGGAACAGCAGCTTCACCTGTAGGAAGAGTTATATCTGTTAAATGAACTTGATCAGCATGGTTTCAAGCAGCCTGCTGGATGCGAGAATGTTCATCAGGGATAAGAGTGGCAGAGAGAATTACATAGACATCATGCCAGGTGAAATTGTAAGTCTGAGAGAGAGAGCGGAATCCCTTAATGTAAGTAGAACAGTCAGCAGAGAAGGACCCAAGGCGCTCTTGAATCTGAGAGAGGTCCTGAAGTGAAAATGGAGCATGAACTTGAATACAGAGAAGCTTAGTGTCAGCTGACAAGGGAGCCTGGTGGGAACGGGTGTGAGCGCTAACGGGGGAAGAGGGGAGTGGGTGAGTGAAGGGATCCATTGGAGGGGGTGGGTTCCCAGGAGGAGGAGCATGGTGGACAGGTGGGGCTGAGAGCAGCTCAGGTGGATCAGTGAAAGAGGAAGAAGATAGGTAAAAACATTGGGAAGGGTGTGTGGGATTTTCTCTAGCAAGTATAACTTGAAGGACAGAACAGGTGGAATAAAGGTTGGGGCGAGAGCATACCTCCCAAAAAGCCTGAACATAAGGAGTCTCTGTCCATCTCCTTGTCCGGTGACAAAAATTAGCCAAATTAGTGAGGATCTGAAAATCAAAAGTTCCCTCTGGAGGACATTTTGATCCATTGTCTAAGCCATACCGAGGCCAGACTTCAGTAGAAAGGATGACCATATGTTCACGGTGCAGGTCCTCAGCAAATTCCAGCTCCTCAAAATTGTAATACAGACAGCCCAAAGGAGTTTTGGGGTCTGGAGAAGAGCTGCCGTTTCCCATGGCTTCCCATTGTTCACGGAAGTGGGCAAGAACGGAAAGAGGCGTCCCAAAATCCGCTCAAGTCCATCGGAAGATGGGGGGCTAAGACAGGGGCTCAAGCGTACTTGTAATCTCCTCGGGGCCCAAAATGGAATCAGATGGCTCACAGGGACTGGAGACGTCTCTCCAAATCCCGTGGCCTCAGGCAGGGGCCTGTGCACACGTGTGACTTCCAGGCAGACCCCTGGTGCGGGTGGGATGAAGCTGGGGAGTCAGGGGAGATGGGTTGAGGGAAGCGTACCTCACTTTTGTTGGTCTGGGGGTGGAGAGTGGCTCCGGTCTGGTTCAGAGAGTTTGCCTCTACCCCCATGCAGGGGGAGGCTCAAAAATTCTCCCGGGTTTCGGCACCAATTTGTAAAGCCAAATGACCAGATGGAAGTAAAACAGGACCAGAACAGGCTTTATTGTGGGAAGGACACTCCCGGGCCACCTCCCCCGCCCAGTCACCAGGCCTGAACAGGTCAGAAAAATGCGCTAGACCCTCGTGCTACACAGAATTTAAAGAGCCCTCCCCATCCGGAAAAGGCAGGCTTAAGGCCGAAAGGGAAGGGCCTGGGGCAGGAAGAGGTGTTGATCTAGAGTCCAGTGTCCTCTGAGATTGGTTAGGTGAACTGGTGAGGTCCGAGTCCTTCCGGGATGAGCCGGGAGTCATGGTGATTCTCATGTCGGAGGTTTGCTGTTCATTCTGTATCAGGTACTGGGGGCTGCCATTTTTGTGTGTTCTGCGCCTGTGTGCTGTGTTGGGCGTGGCGGGCTAGGTGGCCCTGGGCGGTGATGGTGAAGCGGGGGGAAGGGGAGAGAGACGAACTTTCGGGAAGTGCCCCCAGGCAAATGCCACGGCAG
>PVHX01005696.1:0-80819 GCA_004024805.1 Geosciurus inauris | reverse complement strand
GGCATGTACCACTGTGCCCTGCCCAGAAATGTTTTATTATTACTTAAGAAGTGTCAGGCACTGTGATGCTCGCCCGCAGTCTTAGCTCCTTGAGAAGCTGAGCAAGAGGATCACAAGTTTGATGCCAGCCTCAGCAAATTAGAGAGACCCTGTCTCTCAATAAAAAAGGATGGAGATATAGATCATTGGTAGAGCACCCCTCAGTTCAATTATTATAACGTTTGGCACGTGGTTATATCATTTTTATGTTTCTAAATGTCAAATGTTTTATAATAAAGATTTTTGAAGAAAAATAATAAAAATCAAGAAAGAAGGTTGGACTAGTGGTGTGCTCAGTAGTATAGCACTTGCTTGGCACATGATGCCCTGGCTTGGATCCTTCGCACTACCAAAGAAAGAAAGGAATGGAGGGAGGGAGGAGAGAAAGGAAGAATTTATAAAAGTAGGAGGTAGAAAAACTGGGAATTTTCATAAGCAAGCTCAGCTTTGGCCGATGGAGTGAACAAAAAGCACACTTGGTTTCTTCATTGTTCCTGGGAAATAGGTGTAGAAATTTGCCAGTTACTTACACCCTTGTTTATATGAAGCAACCAAGTCACAATACATGTTTTCCTACTGTCTTTGGTGCTTTTTAGACGAGCACTAATTTTAAGGAAATAATACCCAAAGGGATTAAATACCAACGTAAATAGATGTTACTTGCCTAGGATATGTGGTTAATAAATGGAGGATTTCACTGCTTGGAGCTTTTTTGAAGCACTTAACATTTATGACTTTGATGGGGGAAGACTTTGAGGAATTGGAAAAGGGTCTGTTTTTCTCAGAATGTGATCTTTCTCAGGGCTCCTTTGCCATCCTTGATGACCATCTCCAGCATAATGTGGTAGATGTTTGGTAAATATTGATTACATGATTTGAGGAAAGAATACCTGAAAACTGGGGCTGGGGTTATGGCGCAGTGGTAGTGTGGTCGTCTAGCACGCGTGAGGCACTGGGTTTCATCCTCGGCACCACATAAAAATAAAATCAAGATATTCTGTCCACCTACAACTAAAAAATAAATAAATATTAAAAAAAGAATACCTGAAAACTAATTTGAAATTATTCATTTATTTTCATTATTGTTATTATAACTTTTATCCATATTCTAGGAATTTCAAGAGATCATATTGGATCTTGACCTAGAAATTTTACCTAGTAAATAATTTGACTTTTCTTCTCTGTAGTAGTCTCTAGCAGTAGACAGAAGTGTCACAGTTTGCTTAGATATTTTAGGGGGCGACTGTGGAGGGTGTCCAAATTCTCAGCGTGTTAAAATGGAGGAAGGAGTTAAGATTAAAATGTTGTTTTTATTCTAATCCTTCCTGGAGCCCAAACCTTTTCAGCGTAGCATATAATGATTCTAAAAGCTGTGTCTTTGTGGGAATGGAAATGTTCCCTACCTTGATTGTAGTGGTGGTTATACAACTTGTATACATTTGTCAATACTAATTGAAATAATGAGTCAATAAATTATATTGTGGGTAAATTATGTTTCAGTATTAAAGAAACTGAAATAAGAAATAAAATTTAAAAGGTCAAACTTGTTTTTTAAAAAAAATAGATGACAACAAAATTTTAAAGAAAAAGTTCTTACTGCAAAATACATTTACATATATGTTAATTGGGGTGCTTGAACATGGTGGAGAATCTTTTTAACCTAAATTATCTTATTTTAAAATAGATTTTGAGTCTGGCGTGGTGGTGCTTGACTGTAACCCCAGAGACTCAGGGAGCAGAGGCAGAAGCATAGCAAGTTTGAGACCAGCCTCAGTAATTTAGGGACATCCTGTCTCAAAAGAAACAAATAAGGGCTGGGGATGTTGCTTAGTCGTTAAGTGCACCTGGTTTCAATCACCAGTACCACAAACAAACAAACAAACAAACAAACAAACAGATAGATTCTGACTATGATCAGTATGTTCTTTGATTTTCTTTTTTGTAAAGCATCACTTTTCCAGCTCAGCTCACACTTGACTGAATACATGATTGATTATATGGGGATTAACTAAGCCTTCTCATTTCCTGCTTTCCATTTCTCCTCTCCAGCAGGCCAGTGGCCTTTTGTTGTCTGACATGTGGACTGAGATAAGCTACCAGGAGGGCATGTTTGTGTGGGAAAAATGATTATGAATAGAACAATTATAACAGTTATAACAGATAGATATTAAAGGTTACAAAACTTGTTTTGGCTTAAGACAAAAAGAAAAAACAAATAGTAATTTACATAAAATAGGAAGGGTGATTTTTTTTCAGTGTTCATACTGATTTTCCTCTCTTACCTATTTTTATTTGTTTATTGGAAAATTAGAAATTTATTTTCCCTGTAATTATGATTTTTATGTACACAGTCTTTAAGTCAGTAATAATTTCTAAACCTGTATCACTAGTGCTCCTTAAAACTGTAAATACTTGTGCTGCTAGAATTTTTATTTTATGTTTTTATCAGCTAGGCCTTCTTGCACTTTCATTCAGAAAGCAGTGTGTACCAAAAGCTCATCATGTGGAGGAGGGAGGATTTACTAGATTCACACAAAATAGATAAGGATAGTCATCATGAAAGATGATTCAGAACAGTATTATAACTAATGTCTTTTTTTCTTTTGCATTAAAAGTTGATTCGTTTTGGGGCTGGGGCCGGGACTCAATGGAAGAGTGCTTGCCTAGCACTTGTGAGGCACTCGGTTCAATCCTTAGCATTACACAAAAATAAATAAATAAAATAAAGGCATGCTGTCCATCTACAACTACAAAAAAAAAAAAAAAAGTTGATTTTGTTTAATGTCAATTTTCTGAGGAAAGAAGCAGTATCATTTTTTTTGAAGTGGTCACAAAGTTGCCTGGAATTGCATGTTACTGAATAAAGTTATCCAGGATATTAATTTCTGCATGCTTTTAGCTTAATAGTTTCACCGTTGTTTTAAAGTACATCTTTTTAGAGGACCAATAAATCTTGTTTAAATCAAACAAAATAATTTTTGATACTATGAGCTCAGTTTGCATGCTCAAGCATGCTTGCATAGATACACGTGTCTAGTCTACTGGAGATTGAACCCAGTGATGCTTTATTTACCGCTGAGATACAGCCCCAGTCCTTTTTTAATTTTGAGACAGAGTCTTGCTAAGTTGCCGTAGCCTTGAACTTCTGATCCTCCTGCCTCAGCTTCTGGAGTCCCTGGAATTATAGGCATGCACCATGACTCCTGGATCATGAGCTCAATGTTTCAAAAGAAAAATGCCTTAAATTTTGAAACAAGAGTTTTTTATGTAGATTTTCCACTTTTTCTTGTTTAACTTTCTGCTCCTTACTGGAATGTCTGATTATATAAATAAAAGTAAAATCCTGTTTTGTTTTTTTTAAAAAGGTGTCAAGACTCAAAAAAATCTTGTATTTTTAAATAGTGTCTCACATCTAAGTGAGTTTTTACTTAAAAATGTCTAGTCCTGGTTCAGCTTGGTGAATGTGCTTGCGTTATTTTATTTCAGCTGGAGATGTGGCTTGGTGGCAGAGCACTCGTCTAGCATCTGTGAGGCCCTGGGTTGGATCCCTAGCACCACAAAACAAAACATTATTTTATTTCAACTAGTAGAGTCTAAAAGCGTCTATTTGTGCAGTTTGTTCATCTTGTAGAGTAGCTATTCTTATATATGGTTCAGCTGTCTGTAGGTTCATATTGTTTTTACAACAATAACAAGACATCTTGTGCCTTTTTGCTCTCATTTTCTCAAGAATGTGTAGTGCATTTTCCAAAGGCTAAATGATATGTGATAACTCAAGAGACGGAATGTAGAAAGATGTGAGAATCTGTTTAATTAAGTCAGACATAGGAGACTTAAGAAAATAAAATAATTACTTACTTAGAAAATTTCATTTAACATTTATAGTTGCCTATATTATTTATGTTAATGTGAATGTGTAGTGAGTTTGTTACTGTTCTTCTTTATTGTTTTGGTACTGGGGATTGAACTCAGGGGCGCTCGACCACTGAGCCACATCCCCAGCCCTATTTGTATTTTATGTAGAGACAGGGTTTCACTGAGTTGCTGAGCACCTCGCCATTGTTGAGGCTGGCTTTGAACTCACGGTCCTCCTGCCTGAGCCTCCCAAGCTTGCTGGGATTAAAGGCATGCGCCACCGTTCCCAGCATTGCTGTTGTTCTTAAATGAATTGATAATCATTAAATTTTTGTTTTCCAATATAGTCAATGTGAATAAGGTGTAATCCACCTAAAACGTTCTTCTCAATCTTCAATAACTTTTAAGAATGCAAGGAATCCTATCCAGGTGCAGTGTTGCATGCCTGCAATTGTATATCTATTTGGGGGGCTGAGGCAGGAGGATCACAAGTTTGAGACCAGGCATGGCAACCTTGCCTCAAAATAAAAAATAAAAAGGATCGGGATGTCATTCAGTAGTAGAGTGCCCCCAAATTCAATCTCCATGAACACCTCCCCCACCCCCGCCCCTGGGGGGTGGGGCGCGGAGGCAAGGAAGGGTAAGGAATCCTGAATCAAAGAAGTCTGGGAACCGTTTTTGTAAAACATGAGTTGACTCAGCGAAATCTTTTCAGGATATTTCACCATCAGTTTTGAATTATAATCTCTATGATAATCTTTAATTATAGATTCGTGATTTTTATTTTTAAAATGATTCAGTGTCAGAATCATTCGATGTTAAGTTCAGTTTGTGAATCTCCTAGCGAATTTTGGTGGCCTACTGTCCGGGTGCCCTCCCATTCTCTAATATCTTGTTCACTGTTGCAACATCTAACCCTGTAATTGGCCTGTGGCAGGGCTTTGTCTTTCCTGGCTTTGTAATGAATGAGAAGTTATTAACTCCCTTAAAATAGAAACATCGCCAACACTATCACCACCATCACCAAACAATGACCAAAGGATTTTTAAAATGTCAAATTTTATGGTATTTGAGCTTGACTTTTAAAACTAAGAGTGTTTAAAGCTTTAGTAAGATTTAGGGCTGAGTGGGGAAGAACAGTCTACAATGTGGGCAAGCACCATCCAATCTGCCTTGGTCCTTGGCAGAGTTAACAGTGACAGTTTCTTACTTTGCTATGAATAGCTATTTTCTCTTCCTTTAATGAGAGAAATCTTTTGGACCAAATGTAAATTTTGTGCTTATATGCTTATCTGATATAAGTTATCCATAGTTGTTGGATAGAAAGTGGGTTTTTAGAAGGGAATTCATTTGGGTTTGGTTTGCAGATTTTGGAGATCCAAGTGTATGATCTTAACATGCTGAATTGACTCTTTGGAAGTCCTTACTTTGGAACTTTAAAAGTTTGAATCTAGTGTTTAATGTTTTTGTCAGTGTATCAGACAGAACCAGTGCGATAGAAGGATGGGTATGTAGATGTGGTGGATGAAAAAAGCGATAGGTGGGTGGATGGATGGGAAGGCATTTCTTAAGGAATTAGCTCACATTGAAGATAGTTCTTCCCAAACTCACACACCAGTCTTCTCCAGAGGCACTCTCACAGTTGCACCCAGAAATACTGCTTTGCTCCCTCCTTAGTATACCTCAGTCTATCCAGAACACCGACACTGACCTTCACAGGCAGGTTGATGATGTACATTGGTGGTACACCTGAGTAGTTACAGGAATGCTCATGAGTTCAGCACGTCTGTCCCATGTTCAGAGCCTCCCTTTTAATAGAGTTCGTCTGTCTGTGTGCACGCAGCAATAGGGACAGCAGGTTACCTAGTGGCCCAGCCTCCTGTTTCCATGGGGGCCCAAGAAGTAGGAACTTTTCTATGGCTGCTCATGTACTCAGTTTCAATCTCTCCAAAATGTATACAGGAATTGCCCAAAAATGTTAGTGTTTATACACAGTATAATCCTAGATAGAACATGTCTTAATGAGTTCAGACTCTCCTTAGCAATTGAGATGATTTAATTTTTCATGCACCTTTTTGATCCTACCAAAATATCGATTGATTTTTGTCTGGGTCAAACTATAAAAATAATTTTTATAAGACAGATAATAGTTCTTTAACAAACAAGACTTCATCAAGAAACAGTGGTTTTGAAATCGTTTCCGACACACCTGAGCTTTTGTTTCAGAACGGTTTTGGTTGCCTCATCTTCCTGGGGATTTGTGTGTAGTCAGTTACGTGTCCATCTTGGATGTAAGCACTTTAAGAAGCCGTCTGCTCTCCTAGAATTCACTTTCATGATTCACCATTGGAATTATGATGACTCACATCCTCCTGGATGGCCCAGATGCTGCAGTCTCTTGACAAGAGTCTTTTGAATTGAGGGTCACTCACAGGTTTGTTTTTTTTTTTTTTTTTTTCGTATTGGGGATTGAACTCAGGGAGACTCAACCACTGAGCCATATCCCCAGCCCTGTTTTGTATTTTATTTAGAGGCAAGGTCTCACTGAGTTGCTTAGAGCTCTGTAAGTTGCTGAGGCTGGCTTTGAACTCATGATCCTCCTGCCTCAGCCTCCTGAGCTGCTGGGATTAATAGGCGTGCGCCACTGTGCTCAATCATTCATAGGCTTTGTAAGAAATTTAAAAATTTTTTAAATTGTAAATGGAGGTCATAATTGCATATATTTGTGGGGTACAAAGGAATGTTACAATTTATAGATACAATACAGAATTCTTAAGTGAACCTAATTAACATAGCCATCACCTCAAATACTTAGCTTTTTTTGGTGTTGAGATTATTTAAAATTTCCTCTGAGCAGTTTTGAAGTGTACAGTACACTATTATTAACTGTGTTCACCAGTTGTGCAGTAGATCTAAACCCTTGTTCTTTCATTCCAAGACTTTGTGCCCTTTAACTATCGTCTCTTCATTTCCCCATCTTTTTCTTAATAATTTTTTAAAATTTTTTTAGTTGTAGAAGGACACAATACCTTTATTTCATTTATTTTTATGTGGTGCTGAGGATCGAACCCACTGCCTCACATGTGCTAGGTGAGCGCTCCAACCCCACAACTGAGCCACTTGCCAGCCCATTTCCCTATCTCTTAAAGGCCTCTGCAGCCACCATTCTTCTGTTACTGTGATTTATTATTTTAGATTCCACCTGTAAGTGAAAATGTAGTATTTTACTTTCTGTGCCTCACTGACTTCTTCATATAGTATAATCTTCAGGTACATTTACCATTGTCACAAATGACAGGCTGTGCTTCCTTTCTGAGGCTGAATAGTATTCATCCTATGTAAATAGGACATTTTCTTTATCTGTTCATCTGTTGATGAACACTTAGGTTGATTCCATAACTTGGCGTTGCAGTTACTATGGGCACACAGACATCCCTGCCAAACTGATGTCAGGTCTTTTGGGGTAATAGCCAGTAGAGGATTGTTAGATCTGAGTTTATTTTGGTCAGTCTCACTTAACCCTGATGTTTATCCATAGTTAGGTAAATATGATCCTCCTGGCTCCATGGAAACCTTATCTTTAGATTGATTGGTTTTTATAGATGGTGATATGCTTGGAGTTGTCTTTGACTTTGGAAGAATAGTGATTTAAAAAAAATTTTTTTTTAGTTGTTGATAGAACCTTTATTTTATTCATTTATATTATATGCAGTGCTGAGAATCAAACCCAGAACCTCACACATGCAAGGCAAGTGCTCTACCACTGAGCCACAACCCAGTCCCGGAATAATGATCTTTAACTCCGCTGACTCTCTTCCCCCAAAGTCAGGATTATTGAACCCACTGACTGTCTCCCTGAGGTCTTAGTGAGGGTGATGGATGCAGCAATCCTTGGCTGTAGGTGTAGGTTACTCAGCCGAGTTGAAGGGCAACTTGAAAGCAATTGTTGCAGAACACTCAAAGGGACACCATGATCTCTATAGAGTTTCCCTCCCTCTGTATGTGGAGTGTCCTATCAGCTGAGATTTTATGTGCACATTTCTTAATTATGTAATAAATCTCTAATAATCATCTAGCACTTCACTTTTATTTTGCTGTATTATGGAAATACTTGAGAAGTTTGTCCAGAAGATATCTTCATAAGCTATTCCGTATTCAGATGTGAGCCACTTATACTCTCCCATTTCCCTAATTTTTGGAGAATCTTGGTTGGCTATATTGGCTTTTGAAGCAAGAATTTTGTTTTTATTTCACCCACCCAATCTTGCATTATTTGAAAGAGGACACTCCCCATCTCCATTTACTGAGCAGGTAAAAATTTAAGGAGATACTCTCACCATCTCTAGCAGATTGCTTCTACTTGATAATTATTCATTTGATAACATCCAGCTTTGTAGCCTGGCTAGCTTGTTCTTGGCACCTTGTTATGGGGCAGCACCAGCATCACTCAGGAGGAAGAGGCTAGGCTACAATACTTGTTGCTCCAAAAACAGAGTTTTGCTCCAGAAATAGGTTTTATCCAAAGCTAGCTTTGAAAGAAGATAGAAGAAACTTATTGTTTCCAAAGTTATATTTTTAAAATCTCTGAAGGCTAGTAAGGAGAAGAAGCAGGGAGAGGAGACAAAAGGCAGGAGATGCACAAGAGGTTCAGTTAGCCCATGTTAGACAGGGAGAAGGGGCAGTCTCCACCAGGCTCTCTGGTGCCTGTCAGGGTGGGGTTGTAGCCCTCAGCCCCCATGCAACATGATGAAGTTGCTCTTCATTCAGACACGGTTTCCCCTCCTCTGTGTGCAGTTCAGTCTGCTTCAGTGTCTGTCCACTCAGCAACACTGTGGCCTCCTGTGGGGGTTGTGAGGGTTTGATGGTTCCTGCCAGGAGTGGCAAGTAGATTGAAAAAGCTCTTTTCTTTAACCAGGTGAATTTTACATTGCTGCTGGTTCTCATTCTGTCTTATAGGCTACCTCCAAGTTGTGTTAAGGAATCTCTGTACCTGTCCTGTTGGTCACCAGTGAATGCCACCTCTTAGTTTCTTGCTTAGTGTTATTTTTTAACGTTGCAGAGAAACATTTTCCTAAGGACATTAAGACTGTTCCTGGGAAAGACTGACTGTTTAAATCAATGAAAGTACTAGGTTAATAATCATAAAAGCTCTCTAGGAAAACATTATTTCAGAGTCCTCCAGCCTGTGTCTCTCTGTCGGGGAAAAAAGAAGGGTCCACCGAGTGGTGTGGCACTGATCAAATGAACACAGTTGCCCTTGAACACTAGTCTCCTGTTGGCCCTTCATGTCTCCTTTTTCCTTCTCCCTGATCTGCTCTTGTAAGTCATGTTTGTGAGTTAGTCATAGTTTTGAAGGTTTAATTCAGTTCTGACTTTTGAATTAGGTAATTTGAGTGCTTTTGTCTGACATTCAAAGCCCTTTAGAAATCATCCCCCCCCCCCCCAATTAGGACTTTGTCTTTTTCCTAAGACCTGGTGGGAGGAAAGGGTGGGGTTTGTCTTCTATTCATTTCCTTAAAATCCCATGTACTTTTCATTTCTAGTGAGACCCTAGCCTGGGTCCTGCAATCTTTGATTTAACCCAGGAGCAGCTCCTCCTCCCCTTTTACACAGAGCTGTTCTCTTGAAACCTCACCGGGAGGAGGTGATGTCTCTGGCTCTGGTGTGTCCCCGCACTTGTAATTGGTCTTTTATTGTGAAGGTGAAATGATGGGCAATTACTTCCTGGTGGGCTCTTCTCCTTATTTGGAATAATCCCCAGGATGCTTTCACCTAGGAAGCTTCTTCTGCCTTCTGTCTTGGTTCAGCACGGTTTAAAATATGTCATTTATTAACACTTGACTTTTACGCCATCATTCAGTGACATCACTAGTAAATAATGAGGCATATTTATGCCTCACTTGATAGGCTTCTAGAATTTTTAGGACACGAAGATGCCCCACCCCCACAGCCTACATGGCTTGTTTTTATATTGTTGCAGTGCCAGCATGATTTTGAATCTGAGAACAAAGCCTGTAAGTGGCCTCTTGGTGTGTCCCAACTGACTTTTCATCTGTGAGACAGTGATAGTAATGCCCAGCCATTGAGAGCCAGTCCACACAGCTGATACTGATCTGAGTAATCCTCACAATTTAATGAGGTAGGGACCATGAGTTTTCTCCCACATTCTATATTTGAGGGAATTGAGGTTTAAGAGAAATTACCTGCCCAAAGTTGCACAGCTAGGAAGTTGCAAAGCCAGAATTCAAAAACCCGGATGGTTTGGGCTAGATGAGATTATCCTAAGTTTATTTCTGGCTTTAGTTTTCTGAAATTTTGAGCAAATGTTTGACTAGTTAGGGGTAGGAATTACCATTTTTATTATTTTGGTACCAGGAATTGAACCGAGAGGCGCTTAGCCACCCAGCCACGTCTCCAGCCCTTTAAAAAATTTTTTCTTTTGAAACAAAATCTTGCTAAGTTGCTGAGGCTGGTTTCAAACTTGTGCTCCTCCTTGGTCAGCCTCCTAAGCCCCTGGGATTATAGGTGTGTGCCACTGTGCCCAGCAGGAATAGGATATGTGAAAATTTCCTGTGGATAACTTCTGTGTCACCCCCAGTGTGGAGGTGATCTCAGACTGGGAGAGAGCTGTGCTTAGTGCCTCAGAAATTGGCTTCCTCTAAAGATTTCACTTCATCAACCTTTAGGATGGTAATTTTCACTAATACATTGAACAGATGAAGGGAAAGCATAAGGTATTTTCCCACATCATATTATCTGTTTGGTTTTGTCTGGGCAAGAAATATAGATCACAGAAATCATCTGGTTCTCTCCTTTTACTTGTAAGGGGTTTCAGTGACTTGACTAAAGGAACTCACTAGTGGTGTGGCAGACAGAATTGCATTCTAGATATTGCAATTACATGATTTTAGTCTAGTGGCTTTTGAGACAATACACTGCCTTACTTTATAGATGTTCAACATTTAAGTTATTGGCCTACTTAGAAATAACATGCTTATTGCAGCTATTTAAATTTGTTTAGAATTGCTGTCTACCTTTGCTGTGTTGTATCTGTGGAGTTAAGATCCTGTGTTTTGTTTTGTTGTTGTTGTTGTTGTTGTTTTTAATAACACAATGCTGCCCCTATCTGGTTATGGGGTAGTACTACATAAGGAAATTCAGCAAATCCTTCAGTTTTCTTGTAAAAAGTATGCTGTTACGAGTCATAGACCTAGATCCAAAAAACCAGAGCATTAATTCTTTTTGCATTATTAATAAATATTCCTGTGTCAGATGCCAACTTAAAAACTACTTTGAAAGGTTGCCAGAGTTATTAACTTGGTTCAGAAAAAGAGGCAATAGTATAACTGCCAGCACTATACCTTATCCTTATTTCCTGGGGCTCTTCAGGTTTCCAGACATTTTAAATGTGTTGCAGAAATACACAGATATATAGATTGCTGCCAAGACTGCTAGTAGATCTGAATTTCTCTGTGCTCTGTTTAGTAGTTAGCATGAGCTGGGAAGCTCAGGGATGAGAGATCAGCACCATCTTTTGTATGAAACAGTGTTCTGGTGGAGAAATAACTCTTAACATTTCTCAGCAAAGTTCCTAAGATTATTGCGAAGCCCTGGTTACAGCCACCTGCTGGTGGAGGATGCAGTATTTCTTTGATCACCGACTCAGTTTCAGATGGTATCTTTTAAATTCTTCCAGTAGTTCTTTTGGGTTGTTGTCACTATCCCCATTTTACAGAAGAGAGGAGATTCAGAGAATCTTAGTCAGGGCCCACAATTCTACAGTGGGGAGTTTGTGGCACTTGGATTTGAACTACAATAAGATTTACTGTATTACTTCCAGTAGTGTGTGTTCCCTAGTCTGCAGGGCTTGAGCCAGCTTTTGTTTTTATCATCCTGGCCTTATTCTCCTTAAAAAACAAAATGGAAAATAGACCAGTGGTTTTCCACTGGGGATAGTTTTGTTTTCCACTGGGGATAGTTTGAACATTGCCACAGGGACATTTGGCAATGTTCAGAGACATTTTTGGTTTTCACAACTAGAGGAAGGATGCTATTGACATTTAGTGGTTCGAAACCATGGATACTGTTAAACAGCCCCAACAAAGATCATCTGGTCCAAAAATCGGTGGTGCAGAGGTGAGAACGCTGGTATTAGACAGCATATTTTATTTTAATGGCTTTAGCTCTGAGTACTCAAGCAGGCTCTGCTCTTTCCCTGGGGTTTTATTTTTCTTTCCACAGTGTGTAATCTCATCCCGATCCTGCTGTTATCACCCAACCTAGGGAAGGAAGACTATAGATTTTTAGGAGAAGGAAAAATAATTGTCCCTGTACCCTAAAACAGTTCTTATGCTCGACAGGCATACTCGGGGTGGCATACTCTGGTCTCCCAGGCCTTCTAGCTGTGTTCCTCAGGTCTTGGTGTTTATACCCCCTCCCTGTGTGGTCAGCAGCTGAAGGCCAAACCACAGAGAGGATTCGGTTCTTCTCAGAGTTCTGCCATTCTCATGCAGACGGACCATGTGAAGTATGAATTCATCTCTACTTTGTCTATTTTTATTTATTTCTCAGGTATCCTCCTCTGTTTAAAAATAATCTGTTGAAATCTCTGAGTTTTTCTGGGCCAGATGTTACCTGCTCCATAGTCCCCTGCTAAGGACTCCTTTACCTGTGTTTCTTCTTGTTTCCTATGCTGGTCTGTCCTCTTTTTCCCCTTGTAGAATAGGCAGTGCAGAATGATTGTTTTGCTTTGTTTTGTTTCTGCAGTGCTGGGGATCAGACCCAGTGCTTCAGGAATGCCTGGTAAGAGCTTTACCCCTGAGCCACATGCCCAGCCCCAGAATAAGTTTCATCATTAAACTTCTCAATATAGAAGTGCAAGAGGGATTAAAAACTAAAGATTGTACATCATGTAGGATTGTTCTTTGTATATGTAGTCTGTTTTATTAAGAAATAAAAGGTGTGCCATCTGACATAGGTAATTGCGAAGTAAGATTCTTGGTATTTATGATACTTTGGAATAGATCTTCTTCACATTAGAGTTCTGAGAGACTTAGGGCAGGTCCCTTCCCCATGCTTTCTGGTTCTTTTAATGGCTTATGTATTTTAGCAAAGGGTGTTTGGAGCCTTCCTGGTCTTTAAGATTTATGATCTCTCATTAAAGCAGGAGGCATTTTCATTAATGAGGGTTCTTGACGTACTTTAGGATTTAGACATCTCTTACTTGTTTCTGACCAGTGGGCCTATGATGAGAAAGTAGAGTGTGCTAAGAGGCGCCATATGGCATCCACCTTGGGGGAATAAGGTCCCCCACTCAGGTTGAAAAGTATTTTATGAAGCTTCAGGAAATATTTGTCCATTCCCTGTGGAACTGCTTCATGACCAGGAACATAGACAGTCTACCTCAAGCTGTAGCCCTGTAGCCTTCAAATGGAAGGACAATATTTACCCCTATCTTTTCTATTTGTTTTTGGTTTTTTGCTGTGCTGGGCGTGGAGCTCAGGGCCTCATTGCATGATAGGCAGACATTCTGCCACTGAGTTACACCCTAGCCTTGAATCCTTGTTGTTTGAATGAACTGGAACAAAGTTGACTTTTAGAGATATCATGATTCATCATCCTACAAACATTTATAGGATGATGATCAACACTGAAGTCCTCACTATTAATCAGTAATTATGTACAGGTGGTTCTATTCTCAGACAATTCAAAGACAAATAAGACATGTGCTCTGTGGGTTCAGAGCACTTCATCACTACCCATCACCCCTACTTTGGTGTAAAGCAATAACTGCAAAGTTCTGTGGCAAAACAAAGTAGAGGTTGACTCTCTGATACAGTCTTCATGATAGACCTTGAAGATAAAATGACTTAGTGTCATGTCTTACTAGGTAAGTTCTTTTTAGTCACTTGATTTTAATGAGCTTTAATAGTATGCTTCAATGATAAATATTTACCAAGATGATTAAGAAATAAGATAGAAGGATGTATTCATGTAGAATTGTATAGTGTTGAATGAAAACATAATATTGAATGAAATAGTTATTCAAACTGGGGAGATACAGCTTTGGGATTCGTCTCTCTTGTTTTCTGAAATAAACACCTTTGAGGAGTAGTCAGAGGGGATTTTGGAAAAAATACAGTTGGACGCTGTAACTCTTTGCCCTGTCTGCTGCCCGCCTCCTTACAGGGTTTCAATCATGGGTGTGATCTGCACTTTTGGACACCTGAAATCCTGTTTCTAATGCTGTTAGATTTTCCTTTTCAGAGTAAGAGGGACCATCTACTCATGAACGTCAAATGGTACTACCGTCAGTCTGAAGTTCCAGATTCTGTGTATCAGCATTTGGTTCAGGATCGACATAATGAAAATGGTAAGTATGTCCTTCTGACTTGATTCTTGTAAATCTTTTTTTTTTTAAATATTTTTTTAGTTGTTGATAGGCCTTTGTATTTTATTCATTATTTATATGTGGTGCTGAGAATCGAACCCAGTGCCTCACACATGCCAGGCAAGCGCTGTGCCACTGAGCCACAACTCCAGCTGTGATTCTTTTAAATCTTAGGTTTGAGTAAAGTTCTTTCTAAAAATCATTAAATGGAGATCGCCACTTAGGTGAATTTTCTCTGAAAGAACTTTTTATAGATAAGAACATTGCTGGAATGCCCCCAAATCCTAGCTCTTTCGTTATTTTTACTTTTTTAAACCTCTGAACATGTGTCAATAGCAACTTTCTCTTAAACTTGGATTAAAGATAGGTCTTCTTTGGAAATACCAGTAATTTTATTCTTTAAATTCCTTTTTTTCACTGAATAATAAACAAATAATATTTAAAATCCTGTAAGATTGTCTCTCTCCGTCTCCCACACCCCTAGTCTACATTATTGAGCGTCCCTGTATTTTCAGGGTAGTGAACTTCAGCTTTCAAAGCAAAGTTTTCAGAATTATTTTTTAGAATTCAGCTTTATACCTGACTTTGAGAACAATGGGAAGATAGTTCCAGGTAACTTGAGTTTTTTCCCTCTCCCCCAACATTGTAGTTCTGCCCAGTAACTTTATTGACACAGAAAGTGTCATAACGTACATAAAATGGATGTTTCCTTTGTATAGGTGTATAATAGCCTTTTTAGAAATTGATTCTCAAGAGATGCTAGGCTGCGTGCTATATGATTGACATCAGTCACCCATGAATCCTGTGAGGCAGGCTAGTCCCTGTAGTTGCACATGAGAAAACTGAGTTCAGAGGTGCTAAAGGGGTTGCTGAGGACATACTACATCTTCTTGGTGGTGCTGGAGCAAGAGCAGGCTGTGTCCCACCCTGATGTCTGGGCTCTTCTGCTTTTGCATTGCCTTTGCTGATAGGTTTTGAGTCCACAAACTAATGATCAAAAAATGATTTTGAAGAATAATGTTGGTTTTGGTACCTTACTAATTTGAAATAATAAAAACTCTGTTAAAGCAGTTAAATTTGCTTTATTGCTGAGCTACATCTCCAATCCTTTTTGTTTTGTTTTGAGATGGTCTCACCAAGTCGCCTGGGCTGGCCTCAAACTGGCAATCCCCCTGCCTCATCCTCCCCAGTCCCTGGGATCACAGGTGTGCACCACCGTGCCCATCTTGGCCATTCTTTTCAGCTGAGTCAGTGTGTGGCTTTATCTCATTCAGGAATATTTGAGGGTGGTAGGGAAGGATAGGATCACTAAATATATTAGTAGTTCACAAATTGCTAGGATGTGATAGTTGTTTCCTTTTCCTTCTTTAGTTTTTTACTTACTAAATTAATGCATTTTGGCAAATCAGGGATTTAGTAAAGGGTATAACACACATCCAATAAGATAATTTGTCAGTTGTCTAAAACTGTGTACTTTGTCCTTGTGTATTATCCTCTGCCCAATTTTGCACAGTTAAGGTGTTGACCAGGCCTGGCTATTTATTGGGCTTTCTTCAGTGGGAGGTGAACCTGAGAAAAATGTACAAAAACTTTCTATATCTTTTGGGGGAAATTTGCTTTGATAGCCCCTTAGGTAATTAATTGGTATTACTATTATTTTTTTGGACAGACTCTGGAAGAGAACTTGTCATTACAGACCCAGTTATCAAGAACCGAGAGCTCTTCATTTCTGATTACGTTGACACGTACCATGCTGCTGCCCTTAGGTAAGTACTAGAGATGTGGCCTTCCATGTTAAGGGGAAGTCATTGAATATGGGAGGCAAAAAGTCTAAACTCTTCTCATCTCTTTTGATGACCATTATTATTAGTCAGACAACTCTTACGGTCTCAGTAAGGTAATACTTTAAATAATTGAGATTTCAGAGGTTGCCAGTAATTTCCTTAATCTGGCTTTACCTCCCTCTATATTTTTGTTCTAGTTTAGTTTTTTACATCCTTGCTGTAGTATTGTATCTTTAGCTCCTTGAAATTTAATATTTCTGATACTGTTTGATATTGAAGGTAAAATATTCTGATGGTCTGCAGTTTACTTTTTAATGATTGAATCCTCGCCACTAGAAAATAGTGAGTGAAGCAAATATGGCAGTATACTAATTAATTATCTCCACAGAATTTATACAGATTTTCATTCAGCTATTATTTCCATTTTGTGTTTGTCTGAAAATTTTCCTACCAAAGAGTTTGGTAGGGGGTAAGGAATATATTGAAGATTTTATTTTGAGACAAGGTAACATTGCAGCTAGTCTTAAGAAACCCTCTGCTTTATATTTAATGTCCTGATCAAGAAGACACCCGTTTGTCTGGATACATTTTACATATACATGGCAGACTCTGGACCTCTGAGGTGGCATAAGAAGTACAACGAATATCCTTAAAATCCCTTCCTCGCTGAAAATAATAAACAATAGTGCAGTAAGAACTATTTTCTTTGTTAAAGAATATGACTTTTAAAAAGGTCATTGGGAACGCATTTAAATAAAAAAAATTTAAAAAAAAGAAATAAATATCATGCAAAAAATTTAAAAAAAAAGGTCATTGGGATTTGTTAGCATTTAGCTTCACTACAATGAGGTGATTTCTATTTTACAGTGTTCTCATGGTATTCAATAAAACCATCTAAAATCTCTTTTGCAAAGCTACACAGTTAAGGCCAGTTACTTCAAGGAAAATTAGAGCAGATTTTGGCAAACTTTTTGGATCAGATAGATTTCACATGGCCTCTGCCCCAGCTGTTTAGCTCAGGCATTGTAGCACAAAAACCATAGGCAATATACAAATAAATGAGGTGGCTGCATTCCAATAAAACTTTATATATGGAAAGAGCCGGGCCTGGTGGCGCACGCCTATAATCCTAGCACTTTGGGATGCCGAGACAGGCGAATCGTGAGTTCAAAGCCAGCTTCAGCGATGGTGAGGCGCTAAGCAATTCAATGAGACCCTGTCTCTAGATGAAACACAAAATAGGGCTGGGGATGTGGCTCAGTGGTCGAGTGCCCCTGAGTTCAATCTCCAGTACAAAAAAAAAAAAAAAAACAAACCCTAAAACTTTATATATGGACAATAAAATGAGTTTCATTTAATTTTTTACATCAGGAAATACCATGTTTCTTTGATTTCTTTTTTCAGTCATTTAGAAATATAAAAACCATTCTTTCAGAACATATGAAAACAAAGTCTGGTGGAACAGATTGCTTGCTGTTCAGCGGTTTGTTGACCCCCACGATAGGGGAAGGACTGGATGTAGTTAGATTTGAGTTCTGACAGGACTTTAGATAAATTTTGAGAATTCCTGTGGTCCTTCATAAACTTTTTAAAAATTCCTACAAGCTTTTATATATCTTTGGGAGGTAGCTTTCCAATCTTAAGCCTGCTTGCTGAACAAAGCAAGTTAATAGAAGGTTGGCTTGGTTGATGGAACAATTATATTGTTAGCAAAGATAGGTAACAAAGTTCTTATCCTGCTTTGCTTACTTTTATCTTCCTCTTCTCATCTTACCTCATTGGTTGAGGTAAATGATCTTAAGGGATTTAGAATTTCAGTTAAATACGTGAAGCCAGGCTGGTAGCGCACGTCTGTAATCCCAGCATTTAGGGAGACTGAAACAGGAGAATCGCGAGTTCAAAGCCAGCCTCAGCAACGGTGAGGCGCTAAGCAACTCAGTGAGACCCTGACTCTACATAAAACACAAAATAGGACAGGGGATGTGGCTCAGTGGTTGAGTGCCCCTGAGTTCAGTCCCCAACACCAAAAAGTAAAATAAAAAATAAAAAATAAGTGAGATACATGACTCTTATTATTCAACCTATTTTGACGCAGTTGCATAAAATGGGTATATTTGAGTATTTATCAATGCTATTCAGATTTGCAGAGTAATTTTCATCTCACTGTGGCATTTCAGAAGAACCATTTATCTCATGTAATTCCAGCTGGATCCAGATAAATTTATTCTAAGTAGGTTTACACTCAGGTGCTCCCTGGAGATCTGTAACTGAAGCACTGTCCTTACACTGTCCCACTGCGGTGGACACTGGAGATTCTTTTTCCTGGGCATGTGATGAGAATCCTTGTTGGTTAATTTTTTTCTCCTGTGGCACTTTGTTTAAAGTTGTCATGAAAAGTGGTATAGGTAGCTCTGTTATAAAATTTTCATCTTTGGTTTTGTTGGCTTCCAAAGAAAGCCTCTCTTTGCCACTTTGTCAAATGGATTTTTTTTTCCAGACACCTGGTGGTAAGTTACTTAATGATCTGGCTAGTAGATGCTTAGTAAATACTGGTTGATGCGTGAGTGTTTGCTGGCATCTGTTCCTCCTGCATATGGTTCTTCCTTGTGCATGGCGATTCCACCACATTTTCAGCAGCAATGTGCTCACCACAAGAGGGGCTTTGGCCTGCCGCTCACCTCACTTCCAAGAAAACAGAATAGAATGGCAGCACCCCTAGGAATGTCTGTTCATCTCTTTTCTCCTCACCATCAGATTACTTTAACTTAAACATATGTTGGGGGTGGTTTGAGGATGAAGATTTAACCTTTTTTTCCCAATTTTCCTTTTCACAGTTTACCCACCAAAAATAGTTCTTTCTTTCTTCACAGATATAAACCAATACTGCCAAAAAATTTTCAATTTTGAGAGAAACACAAGTAGTCTGTGGACACGTACAAGGGGTGGAAGGAATGTAATAGGAAAACTACAGAGGACAAATGGAAAGATTGATAACACTGTGCTTAGCACCCTTCTCTTCAGGTGTCAGAGGCTCAGTTCAATGGATTTATCTGGGCTCACAGTAACTCTTGAGGGGCTGTGGCCATTCCATTCACTGGGAAGGAAACAGGTACACATTTTTCTTTCAGGTTTTTACTAAAGTTGGGTTATAAAGGAGGAGTGAAAGCTTTTCCCTTTAGCCATTATCATGAATCAAAAGGAAAACAAAATTCCTGTGTATCCTCTTTGTGAATTGTGAGGTTAAAGCTTTTCCTTACCAAAATTAAATTAATTTCCAGAAGTGACTGTGGACCTCTGTGGTTGTAGCGATATGTGGTGAGGCAATGCGCTCTACCTGGGCTGGCCCTCACCTACCTTTCAGCAGAGTTCCTACAACTGCTTGCTTTCATGATTCACTACACCACACTTATTAGTAGCTACCATTAGTAAAGCTAGCATCTTGAGTAGAGTATTTCTTAAGTTCTCCGTATTCCCAGGTAAGTGTTTTTGGCTAACCTTGTGATGTAATGAGAAAAAAAACAAAACAAAAAAACCAGTAGATTGAAATTAGAAGACTTTAGTTTGAATTGTGACTCTGCCACATAGCTTTGTGACCAGTGTCAAGTTTGTTAATCTTTGAATTATCCTTTTGACAGACCTATTTAGGGTGGCATGACTGAGTCACAGTATCCTGAACCAAACACATCGTCTCTGGTTTAATACCAATGCACAAGAAGTGTGGAGGCCCCTCACAGAACAACTCAGACTCAGGAACACGTGTAGTTCCTGAGTTAAATCCCCAATTCTCTTTCACAGTACTCTGTTCATTGAATCTGGATTTTTGAAAATGTAAAAGGAATAAAATTAAAAGTGAAATTGATTTTGTGTAGAGTTATTGAAGGTAAGAGTACTCGGGCATTTAGTGATTTTATTTCTCGGTGGCCTGCTGGATGGTTTGATTGGGTTTTCAGATTGCTTTAGGTATGGGGAGATGAGCCATCTTTTCAGGGATGTCATCTGGAGATTCTCTGAGAATGGGCAGATGCACCTTAAACTTGTAGTTTGTTTGCTGTGTCACTAATGTCCTCCTGTGGATGGCGTTTTGTTGGTGATCCAGGGATCTAGGATGGTTGCTATGCAGTGGGACTGAGAACATGTGACCTGGGGAAAGCCTTAGGTTTACTGTACACTTGTTCCAGTGCATTCCTAAGTATTGGTTGTGGAGGACAGTACAGGAAATCAGCAGTGGCTTGTGGGTGGCAGGCTGCTTTCCAGCTTTCTGATTATCTGCTTCCTATCTCAAGTAGCCAGGTGGGAAAAGTCCTAAGGTAGTTCAGGCTGTAAGCAATCACTTCACTTAGGGATCCATAGAACAGGAAGATGTCTTAGGGTGAATTTTCTAGAAACCTAGGCCCTAGAAACCTAGGGCCAAGACACCCTGAAAAACTATTATGGGTTTCTAATCTCATTCATTAAATCCTGAATTAATTGATCTCCTGCCTTGTTGTGGGCAGCTAGGAAAAACATATATGTGTGCGTTCATCCCAAATATATATAAATTAAAAAAGTATATATGAATATATATTTATTTATACAATATCTAAATATATTAAACCCACATTTATCACACTATTACATATTATGCATTATGTAGATTAAATATGCATTACATATATCTATAATCTCTTGAATATAAAATACATACATATTTGGGGATTTAAACAGATTAATTACATCTGTAGACTATCTTCAACCATTGTTTGCCTTTTTAAAAAGTCCTTTAGTTCCTGTGAGCTCCCTAAGGAGTTTCATGGTGTCTCCCAGCTCTTAGTTCTGTAGCTTAAGACTTATTTTCTGGCTGTACTGTACAGTTGTTTTATATGTGAAATACTCACCACATTTGTACTTGTCTTCATGTGCGTAGTGCCTCGCCGTCACCACATTCTGGCAGTTCATTTATCCATTCATCATTCAACCACTTTATTGTCCTACTAGTGGATGGAGGGCTGCCAGGTGCTGGGAACATGAAAAGGATACTATGTCCTTGAATACTTCATAGTCATTAAAAAAGTTATTTGGAGCTGCTTTTTGACGCAAAGAAAAGGTACAAGTACTGGGTTTCTTATTCTCCCTTAGCCTCCCACAGTGAGAGCATCTTCTTTTAATTGTGGTGCAGTGGGGAGAACCAGCCCATTGGACTGGGGATTCGCCTTCAGTTTCAGCAGTATCCTTTTTGTTGTTGTTCTTGTTTTGGGGTCGTATTTGGGATCCTATGGTGCAGTTAGTTTCTCTGTAGTGTCCTGCATTCTGTAATGATTCCCTAGTCCATCCTTGTCTGTCATACCATCATACTGGTTTTTTTTTTTTTTTTTGGTACTAGGGATTGAACTCAGGAGCACTCAACCACTGAGCCACATCCCAAGTCTTTTTTTGTATTTTATTTAGAGGGTCTCACTGAGTTGCTTAGGGCCTTGCTAAATTGCTGAGGCTGGCTTTTAACTTTTCATACTCCTGCCTGAGCCTCCCCAGCTACTGGGATTACAGGCATGTGCACATAGCCAACCTCGATACTCTTTTGGCGGGGGGTTGGGGGGTGCTGGGTATTGAACTTAGGGACACTCGACCACTGAGCCACATCCCCAGCCCTATTTTGTATTTTGTTTAGAGACAGGGTCTCACTGAGTTGCTTAGCGCCTCGCTTTTTGCTGAGGCTGACTTTGAACTTGTGATCCTGCTATCAGCCTCACAAGCCATTGGGATTACAGATGTGCACCACCTCACCCAGCAATACTTTTTAATTAAAGAGTATGGATCAATTATTTTGCCAAACATTTCTCAGTTTATCTTAGCCACAGGATTGCATTGAAGATAACACATTTTTGGCAAGAATACCACAGAAATAGTGTGTCTGCATTCTCTTGACAAAGCTCCATGAGGTGCTTTGTCAAATTACTGGTGACATTGACCTTGACCACTTGATTAATGTTGCTTTGGCAAGATTTCTCCACTGTTAAGCAGCTTTTCCCCTGGAGTTAATTTTCTTAGGGAGAGTCTTTGAGACAGTGCAGATCGTTTCTCTCCTTAAGCTTTCATGCACTGATTTCAGCATCTATCAGTGGATTTCATTTGCCACTATTATTAATATTTTGCTTGTCTAGTGGTAGTTTCTATTTTCTGTCTTTGCCTCTGTGCTTGTTAATTGGAATTCTGTAGAAAAAAATTTCTCCTTTTTCCTGCATCAGTCTATTTAATTAAATACTTACATCAGCATGAACTCATGAATATTTATTTTGTTGCTTATAGTTTAATATCATTGTTTGTTGTTTGGATTATTTGAGCTTTGGCCATTAGGAGTCACTTCACATTAACTCCTGTGTTCTTTGAGCAAGCTTCTATTCTTTTTGAGCACTTTTTCTCATTTGGGTAATAATCAGGCCTAACCCTGCCTAGCACCTGAGATCAGATAAGATCAGTGCATTTTAAGCTAAGCCCCCCACCTCCTTTTGGTATTGGGGATTGAACCCAGGGATGCTTAACCACTGAGCCACATCACCAGTCCTTTTTATTTTTTATTCTGAGACAGGGACTTGCTAAGTTGTTGAGGCTGGCTTTTAACTTGCGATACTTCTGCCTTAGCCCCCCCAAGCTGCTGGGATTATAGGTGTGCACCTATGTACCTGGCTATTAAGCCCCTTTTTCTTTTCGGACTCTATGATAGATTCACAGACTCATTTCATAATTTCTCAGGCCTGGTGCTAGAATTAACTAACCAATCTCCAAGGAGCCCTGATTCCTTTTTGTGGAGAATAGAATTTAGAAAACAAGATCTGACTGTGACACCTGCTTATTACTATTGGGTGTTAGTGCCTCGAGGCTCTCTTGCTGCACAGAGCAGGATACATATGTATGTGTGCTAACTCATGTCTGTATTCCTCCCCACCTCACCCCAAACTGTGAGATTATACTGATATTTTGGATTCTAGTTTAATTCCACATTATTTGTTTCATTCTTCCCCTGTATTTGTAATTTCTTTCTCCAGTAGTGAGAAATTCAATTGTTATTGTTAAAATATGTTTACTTGTTTTTGTTCAATTCTAGAATACACAGAACTTAGTCTCAGAATTTATAACCCATGTTTCTGTGAAAAACACATTTATTGACTTAATTTTTGTCTTTAGCCTTATAGTATGTGGTAAGATACTATTTTCCAGTTACTTAGGTGAGTTCTATTTCTGTGATAGATTTCCCGTTTGTTCTTTTTTTTTTTCTTTTTGACACTGAGGATTGAACCCAGGGGTGCTTTGCCACTTAGCCATCTCACCAGCCCTTTTTAGTTTTTATTTTGAGACAAGGTCTCACTAAGTTGCTTGGGGCCTTGCTAAATTACTGAGGCTGGCCTCAAATTTGTGAGCCTTCTGCCTCAGCTTCCTGAGTTGCTGGGATTGCAGGCATGAGCCACTGCAGCCACTCTATCTGGGTGCTTCTAAAGGTCAGATCTATAAGAAAAGAGATGCTTGAGCTGACCATTGTATTTTAATTTTTTATTTCTTTCCCCCTCTTTCCTATCTACCTGTAATGAGTAACTGTTTCTTAGCTTTCTGTCACTATAACAAAATACCTGAAATGATTATGAAAAGGAGACATTTGTTTTGGCTCACAGTGTTTGAGGTTCTGACCCACGTTTCCTTGGCCCTGTGGAGACGAAGCACATTAGACATAAAAGTGTGATAGAGTTAAACTGCCTACTTTATGGCCAGAAAACAAAAAAGAACAAGAGCTGGGAATGGTGGCACACACCTGTAATCCCAGCTACTCAGGAGGCTGGAACCAGGAGGATGGCAAGTTCAAGGCCAGCCTCAGCAATTTAGTGAGGCCCTAAGCAACTTAGCAAGACCCTGTCTCAAAATAAAAAATAAAAAGGGCTGGGGGCGTGGCTCAGTGTAAAAGGACCTTTGGTTTCCAATCCCTGGTACCAAAAAAGAAAAAGGGGCCAGGCTCCCACTAACCCTCCTTCTTTGAAAGATTGCATGCATCACTTCCCAGTAGTGCTGTCCTGGGACCAAGTCTTTCACACAAGGGCCTTTGGAGGTCATGCAAGATCCAGGCTACTTAGCAGGAGCTGATTAATTTACTCCCTGGTTTATCTTTCCTGCACTTTGTTTTTACAAATGTGCAAATGCATGTCTATTTGCTTAGGATCCCTTCTTATATGAGGGACAGAATGCTATTGATATCTTTTGTCCTTTGAATTGTTCACTTGATGGTATGTTTTGGGAATTGCTTGTATCAGTTCATAGAGATCTCACTCATTCTCTCATATACGGTACTCCGTACATGAGATTGATGTCTGATAGTTTTTTCATTTACCCTCCTGTGTGTAGGTATTTAGGTGGTTTGTAAATTTTGCAGTTCTAAGTGATGATTCAGTGACTATTCTGTGCAAATGTATTTTCTTATTGACTGTGCATATCTTCAGAGTAAATTTATACTAGTGGGATTGCTGTGTGGAATGGTTTATGTATATGCAGTTTGTTAACTATTACCAGATTTCTCTCCAGAAGGTATGTATCAATTTGCATTCCTGCTGATGATGTATAAAACTACTTGTTTTCCTAATATTTGTTTTATTTAAAAAATTTTTATACCAGGTCTGGTGTCACATGCTTGTAATCCTAATGACTTGGGAGGCTGAAGCAGGAGGATCACAAGGACCAGCTTTAGCATGTTAATGAGGCCCTAAGCTACTTAGGGTCTCAAATTTTTCAAAAAAGGGCTGGGGGCTGGAGATGTGGCTTAATATTAAAGTGCCCCGTGGTTCAATCCGAAGTACCAATAAATAATACATAAAAAGAACTAGTTTGTAGGTATATATTTGTATAAATACTTACATTACTCTCTGGTAGATTAGAAGTGTAATAGTAGTGCTGTTTTACTTTATTTCACAATGAGTTTGAACATTTTTTCATATGTTTAAAGAATACGAATTATCTGATCGTGTCTTTTATGTTGACTTTTTGTCTTTCACTTTTAAAAAGCTCCCTGGGTGCAGTGGCACAAGCCTATAATCCTAGCCTCAGCAATGGTGAGGTGTGCTAAGCAACTCAGTGAGACCTTGTCTCTACATAAAACACAAAATAGGACTGGGGATGTGGCTCAGTGATAGAGTGCCCCTGCGTTCAATTCCAGGTACCAAAAAAAAAACCAAAAAACCACCCACTTTTAAAAAGCTCTTTATATGTCTGGCGTATGTTTTATATGTAGCAAATATTTTCTTACACTAGCACCAGTTTTCTTTTGATTTTGTTTATTTTATTTTATTTTGGGGGGGGGGTGGAGTACTGGGGATTGAACTCAGGAGTATTCGACCACTGAGCCACATCCCCAGCCCTATTTTATGTTTTATGTAGAGACAGGGTCTCACAGAGTTGCTTAGTGCCTTGCCCTTGCTGAGGCTGGCTTTGAACTTGTGATTGTCTTGTCTCAGCCTCCCAAAGTGCTGGGATTACAGGCGTGTGCAACCGTGCCTGGCTAGTTTTTTTTTTTAAAGGTACAATATTTTTATTTCATCAGATGAATCAGTCTTTTCTTTTATGAATGCCTGTGGAATTTAAGCCATATTTAAAAAGCCTTTTCCTGTAACATATTTAAAGAAGAATTTTACTCAGTTGTCTCAGTACCACTTAGTCAGGTTTATTTTTAGTTTTTTTTCTTCCATACTGGGAATTGAACCCAGAGATACCCAGCCACTAAGCCACATGCCCAACCCTTTTTATTTTTTATTTATTAACAGGGTTTTGCTCAGTTGCTTAGAGCCTGTGTAAGTTTCTGAGGCTGGCCTCAGACCTACAATCCTCCTGCCTCAGCATCTGAAGTCATTGGGATTACAAGAGTATGCCACCGCATCCGATTCTTTGTCTTTAGCCTAATAGTTTGAGATACCAGCTTTGCATTATTTTCCACATGTAATCTGGATTTTTTTCTTTTTTTATTCTGTTGTCTATAAATATGCTTGCACCATACTCCTTTAACTAGAGCCTTATAGTGCGATGTAATGTCTGATACAGCTAGTTCCCCCATCGTTTAGTTATTTTTTTCCCATGTGATCCTTACTATTGTTGTAGTCCCTAAAATAATATGTTGGGATCAGTGTTGGGATCGTATTTAGTTTATTAATGAAGTTATGGAGAGGGTACAATGTTTGGTTTTCCTATCTAAGAACAACTGGTATTTTTCCATTAGTCCTTGCTGACTTTTGTATACTTCTATGAATGTTTGAAAAATTTCTTCATACAGATTTTACACATTTTGATCACTTTTTTCGTAAGCACTTAATGTCAGACATATATTGAACTCTGTACTCTTAATAATAGACAATGTACATTCTTTTTTCTTCAGTACAATAGAAAATGTCTGGTTATAATACAGTAAGCCTGTAGTTCATTTACTGTGAACAAGGCTGTTTCAGCATTTGCTATTAGCTCCTGGGTGTAAGAGGAAATACAAGCTGAAATTAAGGAAGTTTAAAAAAATTGTTGTATGTTGGAATTCTCAATGTTCATTTATAGCAGTGATCAAAGGGAAATTATTTGCATCAAACCCATCAGTAAAATTGAAAATACATTTAAATGAATGAAATTCCAAGATTAAATTATAAAAACAGCAGTGGAGTCCAAACAATGTGTGTTTTTTGCTGAATGTGTGTAGAGGAAATGCATAAGTCAGTTATATTTGAAAAGTGAGAAGGCAGAAGGGACCTAAATGAAAGTGCGATTTCTACACTTGACTAGTTATATGTATATGTTGTTAACCTCGAGCAAGCATTGTGAAAACTATGCCAAGTGTTGTGCTCAAAAACAGTAAATATAAATCAAGATGAAATTCTGAAAAAAGCTCAGGTAGCCCACAGGAGGACTATAGAAACAGAAGAATGCAAAACTGAGGAAGTGATTTTTAAAAAAATCTCTGTACCTGTCTCTAATCCAGTGGCTCTGGATACCTAGACAAGATAGTGATTCCCTGAATTTTTTCCCTTGTTTGTTTTCATGGTCAGGTAAGAGTTGCAGGAATAGCTCTGCCATAAGCATTCCACGTGTGCTGGCGTGCTCTTCACGAGTTTCTTTTGGGGGTTCACCTGTGCTAAGGTATCAGAAAACTCCTAATCAATTGGTGGCTTGTGGGAGTGATGTTGAGGCCACCGTTCCCATTTGCACTGTCTCCGTGCATGGTGGCAATTCTCTTCTTGTTCCTTATCCTCACAAGGCCCACTGTGCTTGCCAGAGGACCTCTCCAACAGCACAGCACCTCGGGGCCTGTCTTTACTGGTGAGCATGGGGGCTCTAGGATGCAGGGCTTCCCCATCTTTGATCGTGTTACTGTTGACAGTGAAGCATGGCTTTAGATGGGGAGCAGGCAGAACCATATAAGTTGTGAGACCAGATGTTTCAGCAGGGCTGGAGGAGTGGCAGTTTTCTCCCAGCAGTCCTTCCTCATGCATTCCAGGAAACAGACAGTATCAAGTTATGTTTTGCTTTTGATAGAGAAGGGGACTCTGGTTAAGAACAAAGTGCAAAGTTTAAAATGGTACCTATACTACATGTACACCTCCATACACATTTCTAAATGTATGCACTGCTCTCCAGAAAACGTGATGTGGAAAGTATTTCAAATGTGAGGGAACCAATCACAGCCAGTCCATAGAGCCACTTGTTTACGTCAGCCCTGCCTTCAGCTTCGCTCAGTACTCAGGGCTGCAGGCTGCAGTGATGGCAAGAGGAGCCTTTGGACAACCACAGCTGTGTGCTGCCGATTTCCATCATTTTATTGGCCTCCAATAGTTTTTTGTTTTTTGTTTTTTTTACACATTTTAAAATATTTTTTTAGTTGTCAGTGGACCTTTATTTTATTTGTATGTGGTGCTGAGAATGGAACTCGGTGCCTCACATATGCTAGGCAAGTATTCTGCCACCAAGTGACAACCCCAGACCTCTCCAATAGTTTTTGTTTTTTTTTGTTTTTGGTACAGGGGGTTAAACCTAGGAGTGCGTAATCACTGAGCCACATCCCAGCCCATTTTTAAATTTTTAAATTTGAGACAGGGTCTTGCTAAATTGCTGAGGCTGACTTTGAATTCTCAGTCCTCTTGCCTCAGCCTCCTGAGCTGCTGGGATTATAGGTGTGTGCCATGTCAGCTAGCTTTTTGTATTTATTTATTTATTTTAAAATATTTTTTTAGTTGTTGATGGACACAATGTCTTTATTTTATTGCTTTGTATGTGGTGCTGAGGATCGAACCCAGGGCCTCACGCATGCGAGGCAAGTGCTCTACTGCTGAGCTACAATCCCAGCCCTTACATTTATTTTTTAACAGTTTTTTTTTGTGGTGCTAGGGATTGAACCCAGGGCCTTGTGCTTGCTAGGCAAGTGTTCTACCACTGAGCTGTATCACTAGGCACCCCTCCCCACTAATACTTTAAAAAAAAATACAGTAAAATGCAGATTTTAGGTGTATATTTTCATGAATCTGTTGGACCTTAATGAGCATCTGGCACATTTCCATTGTCCCAGAAATTTCCCTATGGCTTCTTACCTTCTCAGAATCTACTCGGAAGCAAACTACTTTTAGGTTTTTTGCAATATATATTATCTTTGCCTGTTCTAGAACTTCCTGTAAGTAGAATCATTCAGTGTGCACTCTTTGGGCATATGGTTTCATTTCAGTTTTGAGATACATCCACGATGTTCATGTGTGTCAATGTTCTTTGTGTTGTGTAGTGTTCATTGTGTAAGTATGCAATTTTTTTTTCTTTTTTGGAACTGGAGATTGAACCCAGGGCTTCATGTATATGAGGCAAATACTTTGCCACTAAGTTACATCTCAGCCCCATAATTTGTTGTTATTTTCTTTTCTTTTTTTTTTTTTGGTACCGGGGATTGAACCCAGGGGCACTCGACCACTGAGCCACATCCCCAGCCCTATTTTGTGTTTTATGTAGAGACAGGGTCTCACTGAGTTGCTTAGCACCTCGCTGTTGCTGAGGCTGGCTTTGAACTCGCGATTCTCCTGTCTTAGCCTCCCTAAGTGCTGGGATTACAGGCTTGAGCCACCGCGCCCGGCTGTTGTTATTTTCATGTGGATGGACATTTGAGTTCTTTTTCTATAAATGGTTATGTTTATATTTTTATGTTTATGGTTATGTTTATATAATTATGGTACTATAAATAAATACTTTATGGTACTATAAATACCATAGTACCATAGTATATACTGATATTATAAATAAAGCTGTTAAGAATAACAGCAATAATAGAAAAGTACAATGAGGGAAGTAAAGATAAAAGCAGAAGTTAAAGGGGAAACAACATTAGAGCTAATTAATCAAATCCTGTTTTTAAAAATCCTAGTATCTCACTTAAAAATACATGTATGAATAACTGGAATTTATTCCAAGAAAGCAAGATTGGTTTCATGTCACAGACTCTGAATATCCTATGCCATATTAATACATCTTAGGGAAGAAATCAAAAGGGTTTCTCCAAAGCTAGGATTTTGATTTGATTAAAGCTAGTATCATATTTAATGGAAACACGTAAGACATTCCCAGTGAGATCAGAAACTAACAATGTCCACTATTTTACCTACTTTCCATGTTATACGAGAGGTATAGTGCAGTCAGAGGCATAAGAAAGGTAAAGAAGAAGCAAAACTGTTTTTTTTTTTGCAAATAGCATACTTGGAAAGCCTTAAAGAATGAATGGTAGAACTATGAACCTGGTGTCGTGGCACACCAGTCTAGCTAGCTAGGTGGCTGAGAAGGAAGAACTGTTTACGCCCTTGAATCTAGACCTGCTTGAGCAACATAGGGAGACCCTGTCTCAGAAAAACAAAACAAAAACAAACGTATGTAAAATAATGAAAGAATTTCAGTTGAGTAGCAAGATATAAAATTAACATACAATAATCAATAACCTTCAAGACACCAACAGTAAACAAATAGAGGACATAATGGTTGAGAAAAATCCCATTGGCTGCGTTTTCATAGCCATTTATCAGATGACATGGTTCAATTCCTACTGTTTTGGCTTTCCCTAGCAGTTACTTTGCCGTCCCCAGGAGACATTTGACAATGTCTTGAGACATTTTTGATTGTTAAAATATGTGTGTGAGGGGCTGGGGTGTGGCTCAGTGGTGGAACGCTTGCCTAGCATGTGTGATTCGATCCTTAGCACCACATAAAATAAAGAAAGTAAAGGTGTGTCTATCTGCAACTAAAAAAATAAAAAAATAATAAAGATAATAATGTGTGTAAGTGCTTCTGGGTGGGGGATCGGGGATATAGCTAAAGGTCCTAACGTTCACCAGAGAGCCACTGACAATATTACTCAGTCCAAAATGCCAGCAACACTGGAATTGATAAACAAGTTTTTTTTTTCTTTTTTTGGTACCAGAGATTGAACTCAGAGGCACTCGACCACTGAGCCACATCCCCAACCCTATTTTGTGTTTTATGTAGACACGGGGTCTCACTGAGCTTTGAACTTGCAATTCTCCTGTCTCAGCCTCCCAGAGTGCTGGGATTACAGGTGTGCACCACTGCGTCTGGCTTGCCCTAAACAAGTTTGATTTGCAGTGCCTTTGTTTAGAATTTTACGTTGCGGTTTCTATTCCTTTAATTAATTACTTCAGGTGAGATATCAAAAGAATAATAAAAGAAGAATCATTTTCCTTGATAATGAACAGTGATAGTAATAATTTATTCTTTATAACATTGTAGTATGCAGTGTTTCATAGACTTTCTTTCTGTACTGGGGATTGAACTCAGGGGCACTTGACTGCTGAGCCACATCCCCAGCCCTATTTTGTATTTTATTTAGAGACAGAGTCTCACTGAGTAGCTTAGTGACTTGATTTTGTTGAGGCTGGCTTTGAACTTTCCATCCTCCTGCCTCAAGTCTCCTGAGCCGCTGGGATTACAGGTGGGCAGCACCTTGCTGGGTGCATAGACTTACTTTTATTTTTTATTTTTTTTTTGGTGCTGGGGATTGAACTCAGTGGTGCTCGACCACTGAGCCACATCCCTAGCACTATTTTGTGTTTTATGTAGAGACAAGGTTTCATTAAGTTGCTTAGCACCTCGTCGTTGCTGAGGCTGGCTTTGAACTTGCGGTTCTCTTGTCTCAGCCTCCCAAAGTGCTGGGATTACAGGCGTGCACCACTGCACCCAGCTTCATAGACTTTCTTTATGTGATTGTCTTAGTATTGTTCAAAGTAGGTATAATAGGTGTCATTATCCTACTTAACTGAGAAAGCACCTTATTTGCCGCCTATAAGCTCCAGGGACTGAATCACTTTTGATGGATGGGTAGCTGGTCTCAGAGTGAGCCCACTATTCTGGCTCAGTGACCTTACTTGCATCTACTTTTCCAGATACTTATTTTAGTTCCATTTAAAAATCAGAGGATAGGTTTTGGGCCTGGAAAACTGATGTCTGCTTTGTATATTCTTTGAATTGACTCTTGATATCTACTTATAGTAGGAATGTTATAGTGCTTCTAGTAGAAATTTATGTGGTGATGGAAATGTTCTGTATATCTGTGCTGTTCAGTAGTAGCCAATAGCTGTGTGTGGCTATTTAAATTTACATTAATTAAGATTAAGTAAAATTTAGGGCTGGGGTCGTAGCTCAGTGGTGGAGCGCTTGCCTAGCATGTGTGAGGCACTGGGTTCGATTCTCAGCACTGCATATCAATAAATAAAATAAAGGTCTATTGACAACTAAAAAATATTGAAAAAAAAGATTAAGTAAAATGTAAAATTCAGTTCCTCTAAATTTTATCAGTCACATTTCAAGTGCCTAGTCACCCTGAATTGTTTTCTCCTCTGTAGTTAAAGGGACTTTAATAAGCCAACAATGTCATTATTTAATTTAGAAAATGGAGTTGGTTCGAGCCAGTCTTAGCTTCTGCCTATTACTGAGGCTTTGGTCATAGTTAAGTCCTTGGGGAAAGGAAGAGTTTTAAAAATTTCTTAGTAGGAAATGAAGGTACCCCCACTAGTATCCCTCAGCCAGTTTTTCTCTCTAGCTGTTGAATATGTTGTTAAGGTGCATATTTGAAGTGTACTGAACTCTGTAGATACTCTGAGGGTGGGGGCTCGGATGAGAATAGGGGGACAAAACTAGAAGTCCTGCAGGCTTGCTTTAGGTGTGTTGATATGAAATGGGGGCTTTGGCCTCTCTGATTTCCATCTGATTGCATCATAGGCTCTGGCTTCTACTTGACATTAAAGTTACCTCTATGACCACCAAGTGTGTTCAACTTCTTCCAATCCTCTGCTTCCTTGGAAACCCTTATTTACACTGGTGTGTGTGTGTGTCTGTGTAGTGTGAGGCTGGGCCCTGCTGCACGGTGTGTTGTTTCTAGCATCTGTGTTGGGTTCTTGGTGTGTAAAAACATGCGTAAGCAGTTCTGCAGTATTGTAGTTTTTAGCTACATGGTAGTTTTGACTTTTGTTGGCAGTTGAACCTAGAAAGCTTACTGCTCTTTATTGCAGTGTTTCTGTGAGAGTGATTTCCAACTTACAGTCAGTTAACTTTACCTGAACATTTGGGAAACTGTTTGCATTACTGGAGCCCATCTTTATGTAAAAAGTTCAAATTTATCTGTTTTAATTTCTAAGTAACTTTATTTCTTGCATATTAAAGGAGAAGAAGCTATATTGCAAAGAAATGTCTGATATCCATTTTAGCTTTAACAGTTTAATATGCAGTATTAAGAAAAGGCCCATTTTGCTTTGATATTTAGAAAGGTTTTAGACTGAATTTTCCATCCATATTTTCCCTATGGTTTTAATCTTCCCCCATTCATTTCTAGTTTGCTTAATAATTCTTTTATCACAGTCCTTCCTCCATTTTATTAATTTTTACTTCATTGCCCAAATGATGAAATAAAAGCACTTGAGTTAAAAAGTTGTATATTGAAAATGTTGTGAAATAAGAAACAAGTATGGAATTTGTAACCGTATTCCACAGGTACCATGGATTTAGTCATTTACTTCCTTATCTATTTCTCCAGTAGTAGTTTGTTTTGCGAAGCAATTGAAATTATTAATAATGTATTTTTTCATCTTTTTTATCTCCCAGAGGGAAGTGTAACATCTCCCATTTTTCTGACATATTTGCTGCTAGAGAGTTTAAAGCCCGAGTGGACTCATTTTTCTACATATTAGGCTACAACCCTGAGACAAGGTAAGTGAGTCACTTGTGTTTACTCAGTGAGAACTTTTTTCCTTTTCTCACTGTGTATGTTTGTGTGTGAACATGTGTGTGTATATATACCTGGACGTAAACTACGTGTTTAATGTCTTTCGCACCTAAATGAGCCTTATTGCTTAATCTTTAGTTTTGTTAGGGAAAGGAAAGATGGGCAAATTTGGATGTACAGGGATGGGACAAAAAACTTAGTTTATCTGCATTTTTAATTGGTCCATTATTTCTCTGACGCATATTTTGTCAAAGTTTCCATGATATTGTCTTGAAAAAGACTAGGTCATTTTGGAAAGTTTGTTGCCAACTCATTTGTTTTGTTCACTCTTGGTAATAAAATCCCAGGAACACTCACTGAAATATCTTTGGTGAAACTGCTCTTATGAAATAGAAACTTCCTCTTCCCAACAATTTTGTTAAGATCCATGTAACAGAATTATGATTATTTAAATAAAAAGCAATAGGTTCAAAATAATTTCACAGAAAGAATTTTTGATTTATGTCTGTAATACTCAACATAGCATATGGAAAAATTTGAATAAGAGTATGTGTTCCTACATGTGACTGCTTGATTTATTAAGTACTTTTTATCTTTTATTTTTTGGTACTAGGGATTGAACTCAGGGGTATTTGACCACTGAGCCACATCCCCAGCCCTATTTTGTGTTTTATGTAGAGACAGGGTCTCACTGAGTTGCTTAGCGCCTCGCCATTGCTGATGGCTTTGAACTCATGATTCGCCTGTATCAGCCCCCACAGCCACTGGGATTACAAGTGTGCACCACCAGGCCCAGCTCATTTTTTGTCATTGGGTGTTGCTGGCAGTCATTTAGCACAGTATTTCTCATCAGGTGGTGGTTATGTGGGGTGGCACTGGAGGTGCTGGGGGTTGAACCCAGGGCCTCCTGCATGCAAACCAGGTGCTCTATTACTGGGCTATACTTCTATCCCTCAATTTTGTTGTAAAATATGGGTTAAGTATGCAGTAGAAGCATATTGTTTATCTCTGTTTACAAAAAAGAACATAATGATGCACTTTCATAAGATAGGTGTCCTGAATCACTTACAGTATTTTGAAATTTGTAGTTGCTGTTTGTCCAATTCTACCCATGTATTCCCTGCATTCAGCTCGTGCTTCGTATATTTTAAGTGCTTGAGAGATGTTGGTTGAAGTAAATTCAGCAAATATTTGAATGTTTACTTAAAAATAAAGTTTGAGGCACATCAAACTTCTCACAGTGTCAAAGCCCTTGTAGAAATTTGCTACAGTGCTGGGCATGGTGGTGCATGTCTTTAATCTTGGGGAGTTGGAACTCTGAAGTAGGAAGATTGCAAGTTCAAGGCTACTCTCAGGAACCTAGCAAGACATTCAGTGACTTGATGAGACCCTGTGTAAAAATTAAAAACTTGAAAAATAAATAAATAAAAGGTCTAAACTGTAACTCAGTGGTAAAGGACCCTTGGGTTCTCCAGTTCCACTCCCTGCACCCCCCAAACCAAACAAAAACAAAAACGGAAAAGAGCGAAAGAAGTTTGCTGCCACATTAGAGCCAGTGTGGCCTGTTGCTTTGGCTTGCTGATCTCATCCTGAATACCACTTTATATCTCTAAATTTAGGGTTGGTTGTGTAGTTTCCACAGCTGCTCAAAAGATCACAAGAATGTTTGTGATTTGGCATAGTATAAAAAGATTTTCTGCATTTCCTCCATCTGACTTATGCACAGCCTGATTCTTAGAATGTCCAGGGTGCATATTTTTGTATAAGTTACCTGTTTCTGACTTGGTTTCAAGTCTGTGAGGGATGAAGCTATGTGATGAACTGGTTTCTGGTGTAGTTTTCCCTTCACTTTAATGACTGGGACTAGGATGCAGTCACAGCTACATAGTGCTGTATGCCAGCCCTTGGCACCCTGTGCCATTTAGGTAAGTGGAAGTTCACATGGAAAGGAAATATCAAGCTGTTTTTTTTTTTTTTTTGGTACCAGGGATTGAACTCAGGGGCACTCGACCCCTGAGCCACATCCCCAGCCCTATTTTGTGTTTTATGTAGAGACAGGGTCTCACTGAGTTGCTTAGCACCTCGCCGTTGCTGAGGCTGGATTTGAACTCGGGATTCTCCTGTCTCAGCCTCCCTAAGTGCTGGGATTACAGGTTTGAGCCGTCACGCCCGGCTATGTTTTTTTTTTAAACTTGTGAAATGCTCCTGAGATAACACATGTATCAGTAAGACCACTGAAAGTTAAGGGGTAGGAATTCTGTGACTATAAACTGATGACTGCTACCTTCCCCTTTAATAATGCAAGAGTTTAACACTAAGTGAGCAGTTGAAACTGAACTTTGGTACCAGGGATTGAACTCAGGGGCACTTGACCACTGAGCCACATCCCCAGCCCTATTTTGTGTTTTATGTAGAGACAAGGTCTTACTGAGTTGCTTAGCGCCTCGCCGTTGCTGAGGCCGGCTTTGAACTCACGATTCTCCTGTCTCAGCCTCCCAAAGTGCTGGGATTACAGGAGTGTCCCACCACGCCCAGATCTAATATAGTCTTTTTTTTAATTTTTTTTTTTAGTTGTAGATGGACACACTATCTTTATTTATTTTTATGTGGTGCTGAGGATCGAACCCAGTGCCTCATGCATGCAAGCAAGTGCTGTACCACTGAGCCACCATCCCAGCCCCCTAATATAGTCTTTATATTTCTGAATGTTGTGTCTTGTCGGGGACCTGGTCTTTCTGAACTTTCGGTCCTGTTGGCGTTTCTACTTAGTTGAACTAATGTACCATAGTGGGAAACAAACCAGTTGTTCTGTGCTCTTTGGTTTATGCCTTTAAAATTTGGGGATAGTGGATTTCTTGGTAAGTGGCTTAAAATTACTTCAGGATTAAGTATAAGTTTATATTTCATTTTTAGTCTAGAATTCTAACCGTTAATATAATAAAGGATTTATGATAATACTTACCATAATCTCTTCAATTCTGAAATCTGAAAGCTCTGAAAATCTAAAACTTTGTATAATAAATATGGCACCCAACTTGTTTGGTGATCATAGCTGGCCTGAAATCATCTGAGGCTATTTCTGTTTTTAATTTAGTATACTTTGTGTGAATGTGCACCAATTTTGCTGTAAAAATACAAATGTGATAGCATATGAGTTATAGTTTAGACACTGCTGGGGTGTTACATACTGTGTGATATATTCACTACAGTAGTAAAAATCAAGAAAAGTTTTTGAATTCTGAAAAACCTCTGGTTGACCATTGACCATCTGGTTGATTATGCTGACAAGGAAGTCTGAGTACTGTGGATCCTTAACTCTGTCTGGAATATTGATTATAGAATCCCTTGCAAAAATGCAACATTTACTAAGTTTCTTCATTGACCAAAGTGAAATTCTGGCATAAACCAAAGAGCACAGAACAACTGGTTTGTTTCCCACTATGGTACATTAGTTCAACTAAGTAGGAACACCAACAGGACCGAAAGTTCAGAAAGACCAGGTCTCCGAAAAGACACAACATTTATTTATTTATTGAGTATATCAACAAAATAATGTGAAATAATACAATTTTTATACTTGGGATATTTTAATGAAAAATCAGAGAGAACCAAAATTGAAAACAAAATTATTGAGAAATAGATTTGAACTTTTTATAGCAAATGAACTTATCCTTGATAGCACTTAGATTTTGTTGAACTCATATGTCCTTTTCCCTGTCTTCCCATTTCCCCAGGTCAAGCACTCCACCATGGGCTAGTCCCTTTTTTTCTGTACTCCTGACCCCTCTGGGTCTGTGTCTTCTATTCCTGGGAAAGGATCCTTTTCTGGTGGACAAGTGGTGTTTCAGTCTTGTGTGTGTGTGGTCCCAGGGATTTGTGCATACAAGGCAGACATTCTACCAACTGAGCTATATCCCCAGCCCCTCAGTTTTTATACAATAAATGTTTTTAATTATAGAAAGAACCTATTTGTGTAGTATATTCATCCTACTTAGGCACCCCCACCCCATCTGTTCAGAAGTGTGCATCCTTCACCTGTTGTTCAGTAGGGATCAGGAATGTCTGGGATTCAGAAATGGTATAGGTGCATCTGGGGTTCACATGACTTCTGAGAAGACCCCAGAAATGGCCTTAGCGGCAGCCTGGTTGCATATATACGTGCCCCTCTGGGCAGGTGGACGATGGCTAGGGACGGCAGTACAGGAATGAGGTCCAGAGTGTAGTCAGCGTCAGGAAGGATACATCTAATGCTGACGGATATCAGTAGGGCCTACGGGTGCATCTCAGTGATAGAGAACTTGCCTGGCATTCCTGAGGCCCTGAGTTTGAGATACACTCTGTATAAAGCAAGGCTTGGTTAGAGGACGCATAGCCCCATTTCTAGATTTGGAACTTAAGGTTAAAAGAGACATAGTGGCATACTTGATTCCTGATCATTATTTAGGGCTCCTTGAAATTCTCTGAGGAGGAAGAGGAGGACTGCTGCCATATTGTGAGTGTGGACTGCATTTGTAGCTGGGTGTTAGGTGGCTTCAGTTTGGGAATCAGAGCACCATGGGCAGAAGCAGCCAGGCAAGTCACTCATTGCCCTAATGTATCTGTTCAGCAGAGCCTATGAGAACTGGATGTTGAGGGCCAGTAAAGGTATTTTTTGGTTTGCTTTGGATTATTATTATTATTATTATTTTTGGTACTGGGGATTGAACTCAGGGGCACTCGACCACCGAGCCACATCCCCAGCCCTAATTTGTGTTTTATTTAGAGACAGGGTCTCACTGAGTTGCTTAGCGCCTCACTGTTGCTGATGCTGGCTTTGAACTTGCGATTCTCCTGTCTCAGCTTCCCTAAGTGCTGGGGTTACAGGCTTGCACCACCATGCCTGGCTTGCTTTGGATATTTTTAAATTTTGAGTTTGGAATCTTGTATACATGAAGAAGAGTTCTGAGATTCATACGTAGACTCTATCTTTTACCCCACTTGCCACTTATTAACATTTTGTCCTGTTTTCTTTATTTTTATTCATTTTTTTCACATGTATTTTTCATGTCTACCTTTTCAACTTCATTACACATTTATTTTATTATGTGTGTTTTTGCCATATTCACCTTTGTGTTTGCCGTCTTTTCTTTATGACTTTCTATAGTATTTTCCCTTGGTGGTTGTTTGGAGATGGGGTCTTGCTGTGTTGCCCAGGCTGGCACTGACAATCTCAGCTTCTGGGACTGCAGCGTGCACCACTGTGCCCTGCTAATACACTATTATCCTTTTCTGAATGATTTGTGAATGAACTGCAGATAGCAGCCTCCTCTTCTCCAAATGCTTCTATATGTATTTCCAAGAACAAGAATGTTCTTAAAATCAGGAAAGCTGACATTGTTATAATACCACATAGTTCATATTTAGATTTTGCCAGTTTTTCCAATAATGGTTTTCTTAGTAATTTTTCCCTGTGATCATTCATCATCTTTTCATTGCTGTGTCTCTTTACTGTCTTTTGCCTGTCTTTATTCTCCTGATGTTTCCTTACCTTTCTGCATTTTTCATGACATTGGCTTTTCTGAAGAGTAGAGGCCACCAGTTTTACCAAATGGTCTTCAATTTGAGTTTGTTTGATTTTTTTTTTCTTCATAATTAGATATGAGTTATGTAATTGCCAAGAAATGGTACTATTGTATCCATCTTTGTGCTTCAGGTGTATTTGCTGAGATACAAATTGAAATTGTTGGGTGGCTCTAAACAGATGATATGTACATTGTTCTTGCTTGAGAAGAGTCATGTGTAGGAGAGGAGGGACTGCCCAGAAAGGTGCAGGCGGAGGAGCCGGGAGTCAGAGAGGGATTGGAACTGTGGGAGACAGGGTGTGAAGGAGAGGAGGTCTGGAGAGCCACCCCAGTTGTGCTGTCATTGATGGGTGACAGCAGAAAGGGGCATCTGTCTAGGTGGCATGTAAAGAACAATCATGAGATGCCATGCTAGGAAAGATGGTAAAGAGAATGTTGATGTAAGTGGATGTTACTATACAGATCCAGTGTAACAGAGGTTTTGATAAAGCACCAGTTATTGTTCCTTGGTATCTAAGGGGATGAAAGAGACCATTTTGAAAATGTAATTTTTTTGACTTGTTGTAAAATAACTATTTATATTGTGTTCCATGTAATAGTTCCCCTGGTTTCTCACAGTAATGATGAATGTATTAAATTATTATTTTATGTTGATTTCTCCCAATGAACATTTTCTGTGTGAAAAGGTTTTGATAGTTTTTTTGTTTGTTTGTTTGTTTAATGGGTCCTTCTGAGAGGAATTCTGTTCTGGTCATATTTATATTATTTGGCTGCCAGGTTCTAATTCTTTTACTTTCGTTTTCAGAAAGTAATTTTCTTTAGGTTGTTCTTTTATTACAACAGTTCTGTGGACATGTATTACATATCAATAAGGAGAACCTATTTCATGTGTTGTGTCAAAAGGAAACTTATTTAAGTATATTTGTCATGACTTGTACTTTGTAAGTCATGTTTTGAGTAGGGTAAGATGCATGGTGGAATCATAGTCTTAGCTCAGCATAGGAGTACGGCGGACATGAACTTGAGTCTGTGGTGCTAACTCTTCATTACATTTCTAGGCAACAGGATTGGCACTCCTCTTCATCCTATCTTGTTCTTTATGATTTTGGGGAGAATCATGATCTTCCTTTTGTTTTTCTTTTTTAATTTAAAATAATTAATATATAAAATCATTTTTGAGTTTGCAAGTGGAAACTGAACCTACATATAGGGTTTCTTTTTCTTTCTTTTTTTTAATTTCCCAAACAAAATTACAAAGGAAATAAAAGGAACCCAAGAACTGTGGGACAATATCAAAGAATAAAGCACACATAATTAGAATACAAAAAGAAGAAAGGAAAACAGAGCAGAAAAAATATTTGAAGTAAGACTATCTGAAAATTTTGTAAAAACTGAGATAGAAAGCACAGATTTTGAAAGAATATCAAGTAGGATAAGAGCAATATAAATAGGTGAAAAAATTAGCTAATACCTAGACATCTCATATCCAAATTAAAGAAAACTAAAAACAAAGAAAAATTTTGAAAGAAGAAAGAAAAACAATTGCCTTACTTATACAACTATAGAGGAATAAGGATAAGAAATTCATTGAATAGCACCATAATCAATTTTTATCCTCAGCTGATGTTCCCAACACAGTCCTTTTCTCCATTGTAGGCATAGCCCTGAGCTAACATCCGTGTGAATTCCACAATTTGAGTCTTTTTAAAATTCAATCTAACTGTCTATGTCTTTTAATTGATCAGTTTAGGCCATTGATGTTCAGAGTTATTATTGAAATATGGCTTGTATTCCCATTCATTTTAGTTTATTTTTGGTTTTTAACTTGACTTGGTTTCTCCTTTGATTGGCCTTTCCTTTGGTGTAGTTCTTCCCTTTGCTGATTTTCATTGCTGTTTTTCATTTCCTCCTTGTGGAATATTTTTCCAAGAACGCTGTCTAATGCAGGCTTTCTTGCTGTAAATTCTTTTAACTTTTGTTTATCTCCAAAGATTTTTATTTCATCATCAAATCTGAAGCTTTATTTTGCTGGATATAAGACTCTTGGTGTGTGTATGATGTTCCAGGATCATCCTGGCTTTGAAGATCTGGGTTGAGAAATCTGCTGAAATCTGAATTGGTTTCCCCCTGTATGTAATCTGCTCCTTCTCTCTTGCAGCTTTTAAAATTCTGTTCTTACTGTGTTTGTTAGGCATTTTCATTATAGTGTGCCTTGGTGTGGATCTGTTGTAGTTTTGTACATTTGGTGTCCTGTAACCCTCTTGTATTTGATTTTCCAATTCATCATATTTGGGACATTTTCTGATATTATTTCATTGAAGAGATTGTGCATTCCTTTGGTTTGTATCTCTGTGCCTTCCTCTATCCCAGTAATTCTTAGATTTGGTCTTTTCGTGTTATCCCATAGTTTCTGAATGTTCTGTTCATGGCTTTTTACCATCTTCGTTGTGTGGTCAACTTTATTTCCAAGATTATATATTTTGTCTTCATTGTCCAAGGTTCTGTCTTTTGAGTCCTCTAGTCTGTTGGTGATGCTTTCTATTGAGTTTTTTAAAATTTTATTGTTTGCTTCATTTCAAGGATTTCTGCTTGGTTCTTTTTCAAAGTCTCTCTCTCTCTCTCTCTCTCTCTCTCTCAGTAATCGTTTGCTCCCTGTATTTGCTCTCTTTCTCTTTGTTGGAGTGATCAATGATTGTATTTGCTCTTTTATATTATTCTGTGCTTCAGAGATCATTTTAATCATGTACGTTCTGCACTCCTCTGATATTGCATCTACTGTGCTGTCAGTGGATTCTATTATTGTAGCATCTTGGTTTGATTTGGGGATTTTCTTCCCTTGTTTTTTTCATGTTGTTCATTTGTCTTCCTCTCTAGCAATGCTGATCAGAGATATTACAGTTTCTACCTTATAATCTTGTAGTGTCCCTGCAAGTTACCAATACTTCACCTCTGGCATAACCGGGCCTGCAGGTACCTCAGGGATGATCTTCCTGGTTCTGGCTTTTGACTCTGTGGATGGGTGTAGGCCACCGGTTGGTAGATGGGGGTGGTCTCCCATATAGCGTTTCTTATGGTGGACAGCTCAGTTTGCTGTTCATGAGAGGTGGATATTGGGAGAGGCATAAACTGTGTTTTTAATAGAAAATGTCTTCACTGGTGGTGTAGGCAGTGAGAGTACTCTCTCCATGCTCACTAAACTAGGATGAGATGACCTTGCTTATGTGGATTTGGAAATCTTTCTGAGTAGACCTTAATGAGTTTATTAACTTATTTATTTTGTGGTGCAGGGAATTGAACACAGGGCCTCATGCATGCTGGGCAGGTGCTGTACCACTGAGCTGCATACAGTGTAGCTACATCTAAGACCCAGGCCTTAATGTGATTTGGGGGTGCTCAAATGTGATTTGGGGGTGCTCAGGTATTTGTGACATGGTGTTCTTTGAACTCTTGACTTGAATTTTCCTTGCCCTTCTTACTGTGAGAAGGATAGTCTTCAAGCTAGACCGGATTGGGCTAGTGTTACTTTAGGGAACCTTTTAATTTAGGAGATTTTTTTTCAGCTTCTTAAAGGAAGATTTAGCTCTTTGCATACAGTACAGATTTTCCTTTTTTTTTTTTTTTCCTTTCTTTCCTGGCTTCACTAAGTTGCCGAGGCTGACCTCAGATTTGCAATCCTTCTGCCTCAACCTCCAGTCACTGGTAGTTACCGTTCTTGTCATACCATCCAGATATTGTGTGTGCTCCTATGTACCATGCACTCCATAGCTTTACCTTGGTGTGTTTGTTTGTTTTCCAAATGTTAAAGATTTTCAAAGAGAGATGTATGGAATTGCTTTCTTAAGTAGCACCTACTAAGATTTTAAATGTGTTGGAATATTTCTTCTTACTGTTCTACATGTCTTTTGTTTCTGTTCTTTCTTAGAGATCTTGCCGTTTAAAATCACCATTTCCTTATTTAAAAAAAAAAAAAGACCAAACAACTTGCTGTTGTCTGGAGGATCAGGCGTGGACTGAAGCCTCCGTCTGTCAGGGATCTCCGAGCTCTGTGTCGTTGGCTGTCTCAGATCCCCTTCCTAAGGCCCCACTTCCCTGCACACTAGCTTGGTGTGCAGGGAGAAGCTGCAGCGTCTGTTGGCTGGGCTTTATTTACGGAAACAGCAGGGTTGAGATTGATTGCGTCGTGCAGAGACAGTGTGTGGATGAGGGAGGGTCACAGCACATGCTCAGTCCTGTCAGTGTGAGGGGAAGTTTCTGCGTTCTGCGTGGAGGCTTAGGTCATAGCACAAGCTCAGTGAGAGCTCTGTGAGGTCTCTCAGACTGCATGTGCCTCCATTTTGAGCAGTTAGAGTAGAAAAGGGCAGAGTTTTAGCGGTAAGTAGAGGTGTAGGCATCCAGCTAGACTCACCCGGGGCTCTGTTAGTCATGGAGGATCCCTTCGGCCCCTGCAGGTAGGCTCTCTTCCTCCGGCCTCACAGGCACAGCGGTGGTTTTGCAGCTCGTCCTCACTTCTGGAGATGTTTCTGAATCATTGCATCCTTGAGGGTGCACATTCCGGGGAGCCTCTGATTCCGCGCGGTGGGCTGTGGTGGGCCGTGGAGGTGGTGTCGCGAGCGTGGAGACAGCTGGGAGTGGGCTCTGCCCAGGGCTGCACTCAGCAGACGTGGAATGTGAAGCTTTGTGGGCCCTCTGTGCCTGGCCTTCCCCTTTCCCCCCTCGCCTCTCCCTCCCGTGATGTGATTTTAACCTGGGGTGTGCTGCGTGCTCATTGCCGAGCTCCAGCTCGTCTCTCTTCCAGACCCGCAGAACAAGCCTGCAGGCCCCCTCCTTGTTGCGCATGTGGCTGGTAGCGATGGCCTGGGCCAGAGAGCAGTTCTGTTTGGATGTTTTAGGAATGGTGGTAGGTGGGTAGCTATTGGTTGCTTTGAAGGTGGGTGGAACCTGTTTTGATTGAGAGCCTGTTTGCCAGAGCAAATTACAGTTCTTTTCATCTTGTTCTGGAATTTGACACAGACTGGTGAGAGTTGTGGATTTTGGTGGCAACAGTTTCACCTTAAAATGGGTTTTTAGGAAGTGAAAGGTCGCATCACATCGGGCTATACTGTGTCCTTCGGAAGGAAGCAGACCTTCTTCCTTTTGGAGTTTAGGAGATTTTTTTGTCGCAATTATTTGAAAATTGTATGCATTGACATTTGTGTTAGAAGTTGATGTTCCATGTATTTCGTGCTTGTATTTTTATATGTTCATTTTAAAATAGGATAGCATTTGTTGTGTGCATGTGCCTTTTGCTGTGTGACTTGTGAATTCTGTGGAGGAGAAGTGAAACAAGTAGTGGGTACCTGAGAAGCAGAGGTAACAAGGCCACGTCTGGTACCATGCTGGATGGCTCGCCTTTCCTCCCCAAGGAAGCTGTACTTTTTGTGCCTCCTATTTGCAGAGGGCTTAGGCGATGGCTCTCTGCATGGTGAACCTAGGGAGCCAGTCAGAAGAGGAAGACTTAGGATTAGCTGAATTCTTACTCCAGCAGATTTTAGGTGAAGTTTTGAATTATGTTAGTTGCTTCCTCTCCCCCTTTTTCTTCTGATAGATTTTGAAGAAAAATCTGAAATGACACTGTTTTGTGTATTTGTGAGGATGGAAGAAAACATACAGTATAGAAAAATGGGAAGACCCTTCATAGATGAGGGAAGAAATTCATTGCATATTGATAGAAAGGAGAAGTGACCATGCGGGCTCTCAGGGCACAGTGTGAATACAGACTTGTGCATGGTCAGCTCTTGTCACAGAAAGTCCCCGAGCTTAGCAGAAGGTTTAAACTAAGGCTTGACTTGGTGAATTCTAGATATTTAAAATATTCCTGAAGTAATCTGTATTCTTGCAGGTTAAATTTTGGGATTGTGACTAAGGAGGTAAATTAAAGAGGAATAATTTAGGTTGACATATTTATTGCTATCTTAAGATCTGTTTTTCCATTCATATGAGGGTTCTTCTTCCATTATGATCCTATTTATTTGAATATTGCATTTGGAGGTTTTGGGCAGTTTCACACTTTTCCCCATACTGTGTAGCATTGATTCTGGAACTTTTCTTATTTATTCTATTTAGAAGCACCTTTTCCAGCTATTCAGAGGCAGGAGGATTGCAAGTTTGAGGCCAGCCTCCACAACTTAGCAAGACCCTGTCTCAAAATAAAAATGGGCTCGGAGCCGGGCGCAGTGGCTCAAGCCTGTAATCCCAGCACTTAGGGAGGCTAAGACAGGAGAATCGCGAGTTCAAAGCCAGCCTCAGCAACGGCGAGGCACTAAGCAACTCAGTGAGACCCTGTCTCTACATAAAACACAAAATAGGGCTGGGGATGTGGCTCAGTGGTCAAGTACCCCTGAGTTCAATCCCCAGTACCCCCCCCCCCCCCAAAAAAAAGGGGCTCGGGATGTAGCTCAGTAGTAAAAGTTCCCCTGGGTTTAATCCTGAGTACTGCAAAAAGGAAAAAAGAGATAGAAAAGAAAACAGCAGCACCTTTTGCTCTTCCTTTTCATTTTCTCTCTCAAAAAATTTATCCATTCTGTAGCCTAGAGAAACCAGACCACTAGCACTTTCTGGTTATGTACATGTGGGGTCCATGAAGGCCTACTATTTCAGACTTGAAGAGACGATTCAGTGTTGGAGTTGAGAATATTGATTTTCTATTGTTGGGTCTTTACATCTTAAACTTTCTTTACACTTAGCAAATAAAATGTGAACAGGAAGCTGTACTCATAGCTCACCAGCTCTGGCTCAGGTTCCTCCTGCTTATTTAGATGGCTGGCTGGGCCTGGTACACACCTGTGTTCATGGAGCTTGTGTGCAGCTGCCTGTTTTGCTAGCGAAAACAAAGTCACCAGTTCTGATCTATGGATACCCTCTGTGGCTAAGAGTCGAGATTATATATATATATATATATATATATATATGTTTCAAAAGGAACACAGAAGTGCATTGTGTGCACTTACTGGCATTTCATGTCATTTTGGTAGAATCTTGAATCAGAACCACAGTTGAGCTTTTTGTTTACAGTGTTCCTCCATTGCCACATGTGGTGTGGTCGCTGATGGCAATTGGGGACACACTTACTTGGTTGTGTTTCCTTGATACTTTATTTCTAACCTCAGCACAGTTCCTCCACTCTTATCTAGTATGCTGATGTGTTAGAAGACTCTGAGACATCCGAGACCTGACTTTTACTATGCCTGTGGTTCTCTAGTTTTCTGTTCCTGATCCTTTCCCTTCTAAATTCATCTTTCCTTTTCCATTTTAATCTTTGGTCATTATTGACCCAAGCTATCTTTTCATCAAAAGATATTTTTCCAACACTATGCAACAAACATCTGACAGTTTGTAAGAGAGAAGACAGGAAATACTATCTAAATACTAAAGGGATATTTGAAATGATGTGTGTATTCATGAGTCTTCTCTTGGATAAGTCCATTCAATTGCTAATCGTCTGAATTGAGCAGTTTTTGATGTGGGCAAATATAGGTGCATGGATATGTGTTTAAGACAAATCTGAAAACTCTCATTCTCATTTCGTATGCACTGTGATACCTTGAGTCTAAAGTAAAAGAGTGCATTTTAATTCGACTAAGACAATTAGAGATCATGTCTGTCAAAGGTCTTTGAATCATACATTTATTTGTGATGGTTTGATTCTCCTTACCATTGGATTTGAAGTTTCTGAGGATTGTGTTCATTCTGATGGTCTTGGTTCCCAGTAGAGTGCCTGGCAAATGGGTCTTTGGCATAAATAAGCAAGTGAATGACATCTAGGATAAGAGAAAAGACTGGATTGGGAGCCAGATGGATAGTACTCTACCTCACATACGACACGGAACAAGCTTCTTTATGCCTCTCAACGCATGTTTTCTCATGGATGATGTGGAGATAAGTATTTTTCAGTTGTAAAGATGTGATGAAAATAATAGGTGCGTAGCACATAGTTGCTTAGCAGGTTGTTGTTGTTCGTTCAAAGGCCAAGTCTCTCTTGTATATGTGATCACCTCAACAGCATCTGTATTGTTTATCATCAACTGAGACAGTATTAGAAATTGTTTTATAAATTAAGGTAGTTAGTTACCAATATGTTTAACTACAATTTACTGATCTACTTTCTTTTTATTCTTGACTGTTTGTCTTTACTTCTTGAAATTTTGTTCTTAAAAGAAGTAGTACTTTTACATTTTTGTAATATTTGGTATATTCATCATATGATTTTTTTTCTTACCACTTTCTCCAGTTCAAGTGTGTGTGTGTGTGTGTGTGTGAGAGAGAGAGAGAGAGGGAGGGAGAGAGAGAGATTGGTAATACTTTTTATAGCATTTCAGAGTCTCCCCAGTGGAAACAAAGAGATCTTTAGACTTGTAGACATGCTTACTTGGTCCAAAGTCTCTTTTTTCTGGAACACTCTATTCAGGTTTATTGTGTAGTTTGGTTTCAGTGCATAGAAAGCCAGCATCATCTTTGGTCAGAAGATCAGCTTAATGTTCAAAAACTGCTGCTTTATAAATTGTTTTCAGTGGTGATGAGGTTTTACTTTTTTCTTTTTTAAGTTCATTTACTGAAGCTTGATATTTGTGTGCATGCAGCTTTGCAGTCCTTAAGCTATTTCCATCTTTGCAGCAGGTGATTAAAGGGAAGCCCTGAGGAGCCTGAGATAACTTAAGTTATATGTCATGGCCAAGTACCTGGAATATTACTACAGAATGGCAGTGGTGGAGAAATAGTATAGATAAGAAAAGCAGACAGTGGAGCATGGCCCTTACAGCACTTTTGAAAGATCTTTCTCACTTGTTAAAAATTTTAAAACCATTTTTTTCCCTGAAATTACTCAACATATTATTGTGTATGGAGGCCATTATCAGCTTATTATCAGCATGGAAATTCTCATTGTTGCTCAGTCAATGCCTCGTTTCTTAGTAGTGGACTCTGAATTATATTTAGGAGGAGCCTGTGGGAGAGCTACTTCTGTGGCCTGGAACCCTCCTTTGAACTCAGTGTGACCTCTCAGAAGAGCACTCTTATTTCCTCAGGCTTTGGTTTCTTCTATAAAGCTATTAGATTCGATTAGCCTCTTAGGATACTTACATAAAGAGAAATTTTATTTATTTATTTTTATGTGGTGCTGAGGATTGAACCCAGTGCCTCACATGCGCTAGGCAAGGGCTTTACCATTGAGCTACATACAACCCTAACCTTATAAGAGAAAATTCAGAATTTTGTGATTCCAGATTTGGGTAAGTTGACCTGTGCGGACCTTTGTAGTTGTTTATGAGTTTGAAACATTTACTGTTTTCAGTTGTTGACTGATTCTCTTTGTTTTCTTGTTTTTGTTTTTGAATGAAGACTATTGTTTCTCCCAGTTAGTTTGTCAGTGCTATTTTCAGGTTAATTTTGCTTAGAGGGCTAGATTTCTGTCACAAGCAACTTAACTATCTTAATTTTTACAACAAATACCTTATTTGCTGTCTATGACTGAGCAGTAGTCAGTTTAGATTTTTGGAGTCTCTTGTTGATTCAAAATATCTTCAGTGAGAGGCTTGGGCTCTTAGATACAGCAGTGAGCCAGTGCCATGCTTGCTTCCTATATTCGTGACACTTTTGTCTGGAGGGCAACACAGCCATTCAAAGAAAGAACTACACAAAATAGAAAAATCCATGACTGTGGCATGTGGAGGAGGAGAGCGAGGCTGTGAGAACATACTAGCAGGATTAGCTCCTGTTTGCACTTATTACCAATGCCTAAAGCTACTAATAGCCATGACCTCTACACAGTAGGCACTGTCCTAGTGCTTTCTGTAGGTCATCTTTTATTTTTATAGCAACCTTGCAAAGTGGTCATTATAAAATTCATTTTAAAGATGGGGAAACTCAAGGCTCAGAGAAACTGAATTATGTCCTCAAGATCATACTTGAACTACTCAGGAGGCTGAGGCAGGAAGATTGCAAGTTTGAGGCCAGCCTGGGAAATTTGAGGAGACCCTGTCTCAAGATAAAAATAAAAAGTTCTGAGAACACATCTTAGTGGTAGAGCACCTCTGGGTTCAGTCCCCAGTATCATAGCGCACGCATGGAGCTAACAGAATCTTGGTACTGAAAATGTAATCCAGTTGCTTTGTTTGACTCTGAAGTCTGTGCTCTCTTCCTGCACCTTAGTATCTAGACTCAAGTATATATGACAGTGAGGCCAGTGTCGTGGACATCCTAATAGGCTTTACAAAGCAGGTTTAGTGAACTTTTTCTTTATCTTGAAATGAATGATATTGTTATAGAATAGAATACAAAATTTGGATGGGTTTTAAAGATTTACCTCAGACCTTAAAAGACATTTTGGACTTGTTACTAAGTGCTTCAGAAGTAAGCGGTAATGATGGATAAATTTGAGAAACCCAGAATGTTGTTTCATTTTCTTCCTATCATCCTCATTTTCACCCCTAAAATGAAATTTTTCACCTAAAAATAAGTGATTCTAATAAGTTGCTTTATGGTTTTAAAATTTGGTATATTTCACTTTGGACCCATAGATTGTTTCTGTGGTTACTTTCTCCATGGGCTAGTAAGTTGAGTTTCTAGTCTTTTTTCTTTTGATGTCACGTCAGTGTTCCTGCTCAGTGTAATACCCTACGGAAAAGATAAGAGTTATTTACTATCTAATATTCAAGACCTGAAGGATAGGAATAGGGAATATTGTCCAGTGGCCTCATTCACATGTGACACCATTTATAGAACCTGTGAGTTGTCAGCCCCTTGGGAATGGGCCACAGGACACACTGCTGCCCTCAGGTTTAGGGGGTTGGGTCAGTTCTGGGTTATAGTGGGGACGTCATGCCAGCTACCTGTGAAAGGTCTCAGTTCTTTTAGCTCTTGCTCTTGGTCATTCCGTCCTCTTCCCAGGAGATTCAAGACATTAGAGCCTTTGGAGGGAGGTGCTGAGGATTGAACCCAGGGCCTTGTACATGTGAGACAAGCACTCTACCAACTGAGCTATATCCCCAGCTCCGTTTGAGCATCTTGAGTGAGCACTCAGACTGTTGCTTCTGTGCACCTTCCCGCTTTTTGGTGATGGAGGGATGGCGTCAGGTTCCTTGGGCCAGCCTGAGATAGGGCAGGCCCTCTGTCTGGCTGTCAGCCTTCTCATCCCTCTGCAGAGAGCTGCTCCCTTTTTGATATTCAGTTGCAGGCTCTCTGCTCCTTTCTGTCCATTCCCTGTTTACTTCTTAGACTAAAACGTTTCCATGGTAACAGGTTACTTTTCAAAGGGAACATCTTGTCATTTTATTTAATCCACTGCAGCTGAAGAGGACTGAAATATTAAGTTGTAGTTGCTATGGATACTGCTTTGTTACATTGGTTTCTTTTGTATCAGATTTCATAAACAATGAATTTCTATTTTTTATTCTCAAGAAATAAACACAATGACTTACCATTATTATTGTAATTTGGCTTCTGGGACTTTTTTTTAAAAACATATTCCAAAGTGAAAATTTGTAGAATAATGGAGGCTGAATTTCAGCTGTTTTGAAAAACATATATTATTTATATTAGCTACACAAAGAAGTGCCTCCTATTGCTGGCAAGGACGGCGACAGTTAATTCACTATGTGTAGTCTGAGCCACAGTATAAGGATGTCTTCAAAATGATAGCCCTCTGGCCTGGACTCTTAGGGAACAGGAGGGAGGGAATGCGAGACTTGGAGTCACTTGTTCAGTGTCCTCACTCAGGAGCTGTGGCACTCTGTCCTCCCTCACCTCTTCAGACGTCTGCAGGAGATCTGGGGGAGTCTTTTTGTTACTCAGCTTTCTCGTATCTACCTCTACCTGTGACTTTAAAAACTTAAAATTTGGGGATTCATAAGAACTTGCAAAGATACTGTCAAGTGGTTCCATCTTATGCAGATGGAATACCACATCACAGCGGGAAATCGGCACTAGTACATGATGTGGGTATACTTCTGTGCCAGCTTGTCACCCATGTGGCTTTGTGCAACAGCCACCGTAGTTCTGGCACTGCACACTCCCTAGCACACCTCCTCCCTAACCACTGGCTCTTCTTTAGCTCTGTGGTTTTTGTCATTTCAAGAATGTCACATAAACTTTAGCCTTTAACTTGGATTGGTTTCTCTTTCAACATGATTTTCAATGTTTTTAAAGAAAAATTTTTTGATTATTCTGTAATAACTTAGAACCAAAATAGAGAAAATCTATGGATTCTCATAATTTTTAAAAATATATATATATATTTTTAGTTGTAGATGCACACAATATCTTTATTTATTTATTTTTATGTGGTGTTGAGGATTGAACCTAGTGCCTCGTGCATGCAAGGCAAGCGCTCCACCACTGAGCCACAATCCCGGTCCTGGATTCTCATACTTTTATTTGTAATCCTTATATGGTTTGGTTTGATAACTTAATCAGTCACCATGGGAGTGCGATTGGGAGCTCTGACTTAAGAGTCAATTAAACTTTAGTTCAGACTTGTTAGCCATGTGCTCTTGGACATCTGTATAAGGCTTCAGTTTTTTTATCTGATTACAGTAGCCCCTGTATTACAGGATCATCCTTAAGAGTGTATAGAAAATATCTTCGTATGTGTTTGTTTTTTAATTTAGTTCTGGGAGCCAAGCCTGATGGTGCACATCTGTAATTCCAGAAGTTTGGGAGGCTGAGGCAGGAAGAACACAAGTTCAAGGCTAGCCTAAGCAACTTAGTGAGACCCTGCCTCACAGTGAAACCTGAAAAAGGCTGGGGATGTGGCTGAGTGCTGAAGCGCCCCTGGGTTCAATCCCCGGTGCGTAACCCTTAGCGGCCCCCCTCCCCCCCCATTTTAGTTCTGGGAATTGAACCAAGGGCCTTGCACTTACTAGGCAAGCAGTTTACCACTGAACTTCATTACCTGTCCCATATAAGGAAAATACTTAGCTTGTGATGCTTAGTACATAGTAAGTATTCAGTGTTGAAATCCTTTGTTAGTGTGAAAATTAGTATTGTTATCTATAAAGTGGGAACACTGTCTTATAGGCTTGTCATTTGAATATGGAAATAATGTATGCCTGGCATACAGAAGTACTTCATGAGTGATAGCTATTTTAGTTAGCTTTTTTGCTGCTGTGATTATAGAGGATCTGACTAGAGCAACTATGTAGGAGGAAAAGTTTATTTGAGGTCTCATGGTTTCAGAGGTCTTAGTCCATAGAAGGCAGCTCCATTCCTCGGGGCTTGAGGTGAGGCTGAATGTCATGGCATGAGAGAGTGGCAGAGGAAAGCACCTCACATCATGGTGACCTGGAAGCAGAGAGAGAGACTCCACTCTCCAGATATAAATATACACACCAAAGCCATGCCCTAATTCCCACTTCCTCCAGCCACACCCTACCACTCAGTTAATCCTTGTCAGGGGATTAATCCACTGATTGGGCTAAGACTCTCACAACCCAGTCATTTCTCCTGTGAACTGTCTTGCATTGTTTCACACGTCAGCTTTTGGGGGAACACCTTGCATCCAAACTATAACACGATCTTATTTTTCGTGCTTGTGTTTGTGATATAACTATAATAAACCTGGATTTAGGATAAAGACCTTGAGAGAAAAAGGTGTGTATGCTGCCAGTGTCCTGCATCACCCTGGAGTATGACTCACCTCTTTGTCTAGTAGTACTCTTCATATGTCAGGACTGCAGTGGACACTCCTTTGGTCTGGATTCTCATCCTTATCGTTGATGACTAGCCAGACTTTTCCCTGCCCCACTGTGCTAGTGGTACGACTTGGTATATCCAGGCAGAAATCTCTTCAGTTGCTTTGTTGAAGAATAGAATGAGATTCGAATTTCTAGAGTAACAATACTAATGCTTTTTGGTAATGTCAAAACAAATAATGCTGATAAGTGGGAGAATACCATAGGGCACCTGCAGCAGTAGTAAGTGCCTAGATGTTAGCCTGTCTTCTTAATGATGGAGGATAAACCCAGCATCTTGTAGATTAGGGGGCCTTTTGAATTTTAACCTCTATCATAATTAGTGCTTCCCAAAGTATGGGTTTTGGACCTCCTTATTTATTCATTTATCTAATCTATCTATCAGATTTATCTATCTGTCTGTCTGTCTGTCTATCTGTGTATCTATCTATGGCACTGGGAATTAAACCCAGGGGTGCTAAATCACAGAACTACACCCCCAGCCCTTTTTATTTTTTGAGACAGGGTCTCACTAAGTTGCTGAGGCTGGCTTTGAACTTGTGATCCATGCCTGACTGATTATTAATTTTTATCAAATTCCCATCCTTGTCTGCCTGTCTCTTCAGTACTCTACAAGGAAATGGGAAGGGATGTAAATGTGTTGTGCTGTAGACCAAAGACTGATGGTTGTCTTGAGGAAGCCCTTGTGTGATTTGAGTCAGAAGCTGAACTGACCATTGTTTTCATTGAACCCATTTCTGTTTGAAAGAACCACTGACAAACTGAGGTCATTTAGACTTGTGGATTCGGTGGAGATTTACTTTATAGTGAATGAAGTAAGACTATCATTTGAAGGAAAACAACTGGCCAGGTGTGTGCCTGTAATCCCACTGGCTCAGGAGGCTGAGGCCAGGAGGATCGCAATTTTAAAGCCAGCCTCAGCAACAGTGAGGCACTAAGCAACTCAGTGAGACCCTGTCTCTACATAAAATATAAAAAATAGGGCTGGGGATGTGGCTCAATGGTCGAGTGCTCCTGAGTTCAATACCTGGCTCCCCATCCCTCCCCCCCAAAAAAGAAAAAGAAAATAGCTGATGTTTGTCAGTGCTAAGATTTGAACTTTGAAGTAAAAATCAGAAATTTTAAAAACCTACCTCGATCACTATCAGCCTGACATTTTTTCTGTGCTTTAAAGGCTTTTCTTAGGACATGGATGGTGATATTAATGAATATAATTTGAAAAAAATATTGTATACTGAACTGTCAATATATGGAAGGTCTGTAAAACTTAGTGAAGCAGTATTTTCCATATAACAATTCCTGACATTGTAAAATCATGTTTGAGTAAAAAGATCCATTCAGAGGGCAAAAGAGACCTCGGATTTAATAAAAAATTATTAAGGTTTTATCGACTGATTGTAGCACTAGGAATTGAACCTAGGGGTGCTCAACCACTGAGCGATAGCCCCATCCTTTTTTATTTTTTGTTTTGAAACAGGGTCTCACTAAGTTGCTTAGGCTGGCCTCTAACTTGGAATCCTCCTGCCTCAGCCTCCTGAGTAGCTGGGATTATAGACATATACCACCACATCTGGCTTCTGTTATTAAGTTTTTAGAATCACATGATACATTGGCCTTTAAGAAAATCTCTTGTTCAGTTTTGGTGTCATGTCAAAAATCTGTCAAGGTATATTCTTCCCTTTTCTAGTTACATAACTATGTGAGGTTGGCTTTTCTTCATATGCTTTAGACAAAACAACTTATGCAAAAAAAAGAGTGGGGGGAATCCCGCTTTCCTGTGCAGTCAGTAACAAGATTTGCAACATTATAAAACAATGCCTATGTTTTTGCTATTTTTTAAATAGTTACTTTTCATAAATACATATTATCCTTGTTACTATGTAATTGAATTGTTTGTTGCTATTTTTAAATTAACAAATAAATATTTTGTAATTTGTGAAAAACATAAGTCCTTGGTATACTTGGTAACTTAATGAGTACAAAATAGTCCTCAGACCGAAAGGTTTAAGAACTGCTGTGTTAGTGTGAGAGAAAATGTAGTGAGTTCATCATGATGATTAAGAATACTTCCTGCAAGCCAGACATGGTGACATGCCTGTAATCCTGGTGGCCAGAGACTGAGGCAGGAGGATCACAAGATCAGCAATTTCGTGAGGCCCTGTCTCAAAATAAAACATATAAAAAAGGTTGGGAGCTGGGGATGTGGCTCAGTGGTTAAGTGTCACTGGGTTCAGTCCCTGGTATCAAAAAGAAGAAAATAAAGGAATATTTCCTACAAGCTGTTGGTATTATGTTTAAAGTATTATTTTCTGTTGTTTGTTAAATTTTATATTTTAGCAGTTCAGAAATGTTCGTGAAGCCAAGGAACTTTTAATTTGTCCTAAGTGCACAAATAGTAGCAGGAAGGTGATTTAACCACATTGTGAGGATACAAAGTATGAATTTGATCTTAGCACTTATACTCTATGCGTTTACAGCTCCATAGGGGTGGATTAGGAGTGCCCAGATTAGAATGTCCCTTCCCCCTCAGCTAGGCCTCCTGCAGTAAAGCAGTCCCCTACCATTGATCCTTACCCTGCTCCCCCAGACAGGGGACCGTGGCCCCTCCCTCTTGGCCTGCCACCTGGGCATGGGTTTATCCACCGGCCCCCTGCCCCAAGTCCTGCCCTTTCCTTGCTTGTTGGTCTTCTTGTCTCCTCCAGGTGCTCTTTAGAACTTTGCCACTTTAGAGATTGTTTTTACCTAATGTCTAATTTTCATAACACTTTTTAGAATTTTTGTACTGTTGCTCCTGAAATACATTGTTTGTAATTAGAGGGTTGGGCTTGTTCTGGTCTTTGAGGGACGGGTGCCACTTCCCCAGCTGGCTGGATCAGGAGATGGAGAAGTGGGCCACGTCTTCCTCTCTGTACCTTTCTTCTCTTCCTTTGTCATGTCTGCTCTTCACCATTGCCAAAACAAAGCTCGTCATGAAAAAAAATTACTGAGTTAATAGAAGAGAGTACTGGACCCAAGGACCTTAAAGGAAATAGTGGTTTTCCAAAATTCATTTTGACAACTTCAAACGATGGGGACGAGTATCAGATCCCTGAGGGGAAAACAAGGGCCTGGAGCCCTTCTTGGGTTCTTTGCGTTATTGTGGTTTTTACCCAGTCCAAGCAACAAGTGAGAACAAGCAGTTTTCACTCTTTAAAAGCCTTTTTCTTTGTTGTACTGAAATTCAGTGGCTCCTATAAAATCAGAGCCTTGTCCCTGGCAGAGAAAGGATTTTCCTGAGATAGGCCACAGACAGTCATGATCCCAGGTTGCAGGCTCTAGAAAGCTCTGGGAGGGCAGGGTTTCCCTATCTACCAGCACACACAGCCAGGGCCCTGTGCAAAGCCTGGGACCAAAAAGATACCAGCAAATACTTTATGAAGAGCCGGCTCCCCATCCCTCCCCCCCAAAAAAGAAAAAGAAAATAACTGATAATGTTATCATCAGTTATTTTATTATCACCATGGCACCTGCCTGTGAGCCTGCTACTCAGGAGGCTGAGGCAAGAGGATCACAAGTTGGAGACCAGCTTTAGCAACTTACCGAAACCCTATCTCAAAATAAATAACAAAGGGACTGGGAGTGTAGCTCAGTAGTAGCACCCTTGGGTTCAGTCCTCAGCACCCCAAACAACAAAAACAAAAACAAATGTTGTGTGAATGGAAAGAGGAAGACATGTGCACACTTCATGAGGAGGCAACATAGAGTAAAATGGGCAGGAAATCAATAAATGCTTCGTTGAAGTTGTGGCCTTTTAAAAGCCTGGCTGGTTTGGATTTGGAGCAAGGGAGAGAGGGCCACAAGTGTGATGAGAGTGGCCTAGGTTCAAGGGAGCCACTCTCGCCACCTCCATCTGCCGGACTCAGTCTCTCATTTCTGTTTCTTCTTTGTTCACATTTCACTTTATGAATAATGCTTTCTCTGACTGTCCTGTGTGAAGGGCTATAAAAGTGTTTTTATCTTTTGCCATCTGTTTAATTTGTTGGCACTTATTACCTGATCTATTGTTTTGATTTCCCCTAATTAGAATGTAAGCACCAAAAAGGTAGGGACACTGCTTTTTAATTTGCTTCATCCCCAACATCCAGGACGATTCCTGACTTACGGTAGGTCCTAAACAAGTGGTTATCGAATGAGTGCGCGACTGAATGATCCAGGGTACGTTATAGGAACCATCAGCTATCTCATTTCTGTTTCTTGAAGTTTATGGTAGAGTGACCAGAATGTTTTGAAAAGAAGAAATGTCTGCCTATAGGATTGCACTGAGGAATGTCTGTCTGGGGCATGAGAGAAGACAGTACAGGGAGGTACTCAGGTTGGGAAGCTGCAGCAATCAGGTCTTGGGAAGGAAAAAGAGTTAAGAGATGGGGGTGAGGGCTCGTGAAGGGGCAACATTAGAAATACTGGGAAAGTGAATTCCTCAAGTTATCCTTCATTTATTTGAAGTAATTACTTTCCTTGAAAAATATGCAATGTGTATGTCAAAACTCCATTGTGGGGGCTGGGGTTATGGCGCAGTGGTAGCGTGCTCGCCCAGCACGTGAGAGGCACTGGGTTCGATCCTCAGCACCACATAAAAATAAAATAAAGCTGTTGTGTCCATCTACAACTAAAAAATAAATATTAAAAAAAAAAAAAAAACTCCATTGTGAAGATCTAATCTAATCTGTTCTTTTCATGACAGGAGGCTGAACAGTACACAGGGGGAGATTCGTGTTGGTCCAAGCCATCAGGTAAAATACGTTTTAGTAGCTTCTTTAGTGGGTTTTTAGTCCTTACATTTTTTCTAGGACTTCATTTTGTTGAGCAGCAGTTGAATTGCTATTGGGATTTTATTTAAATACAGAATTTTTCTTTTCACATCATCACATGCTTTTTAAAAAATTGTAGTAAAATGTACATAATAGGAAATTTATCATAACCAGTTTTAAGTGTGCAGTTCAGCAACATTAAGTACATTGTTTGTTGTTGGCAGCCACACCACTGTCCATCTCCAGAACTCTTCATCTTACAAAACTGAAACTCTAGGCCCATTATGTAGTAAATCCCTGTTCCTCTCTAACCCGCGCCCCTGGCAGCTGCTACTCGACTTCCTGTCTGTGCATGTTCAACCACTCTGGCTGGTAGAAGCAAAGTTGTACAGTGCTTGTCTTTTTTTGACTGACTTATTTCACTTAGCATAGTGTTCTGAGGTTCATCCATGTTGCAACATGTAACCGAATTTCCTTCCTTTTAAGACTGAATAATGCATCATTGTATGTGTATATCACAGTTTGTTGATACATTCTTCCACTGCTGAACATTGGTTATCACATACATTTATGTAAAAAGATTTTGTATGCAGGAGGCCCTGGGTTTGATTTCCCTGGAGATTGAACAAGAGCCTTGTGCATGCTGCTAGGCAAGCACCCTACTGCTGAGCCACATTTCCCCTCATGCCCCAAGAGATCTTTTTCAACACCTTTTCCTGTAGTAGTACTTTTCAGTTGGCAGCTTGTTGTGTTGTGAGCTGTGCCACTCGAGTCTTAGGCAGTTTACTGAGACTCCTTTGCTTTCAACCCTTATATCAAGTAGGATGCTCTGGGGCTGGGGTTATGGCGCAGTGGTAGCGTGCTCGCCTAGCACGCGGGAGGCACTGAGTTCAATCCTCAGCACCACATAAAAATAAAGATATTGTGTCCATCTACAACTAAAAAATAAATATTTTTTAAAAAAAAAGTAGGATGCTCTGACTGGCAGGATTCTGGTTCATGGATCAGCATGTTCTGGGCAGGGCAGACCTGGTCTGCTGGGCTTCTCTGCAGTTCTCATGGTGCTTGCTGGCTCCTCAGGCTGGTAGCTGTGTTTTACTGATTCCGAGATGCACTCTTTTCCTTCACATTTTAGCGCTGCTTTTGGTCTTCATTGTACACTTTATCGTGTGATTGTAGTTTCATGGCTGCATGTTTCCTTTCTGTAGCAGAGGAAAAATAGTACATTGAAGCCCTCTTGTCATTATTTGGAACTCACAGATATTAAGTCCTGGTCAAACTTGTTTCATTTATTCTCACACCTCTTCCTATCATTATTTTGAAATTAGTCACAAATATAATACTTTAATTGCAGATGTTCCAAAGAGAAGGGCTATTTAAAAAGACAAATCAGAATATATCACACCAAATAAAAACGATCAGTTTCTTAATATCTGAATGTGTACTGTATCCAAACTTCCTTAATTGTCTTTTTCTTTTTTTATTGTTCAAATTGGAATCTAAGTAAGAGCCATTTGTTGTAATTGCAATTGATTGATATGTCTCTTGAATCTCTTTTAATCTACAGGGTTTTCCTTCTACCCACTTTCTCAAGGTGTGTTGTTGGAGAAACTGAAGGTTTTCTATACGATGTCTCATAGTCTAGATTTGACTCATTCTTTTTGTGCCATTAAACTTTTTCCTTTGACTTCTGTATTTCTTGATAATTAGTAGTTAAATCTAGAGATTTAATCACATTCTAGTTTGGTACCCTGCCTTCTATAAGAATACGCCATGGATAGTGATAAGTATTTCTACCAGGAGGCACATAATGTCTGTCTTTTAATGATAATTAGTAGCTGTTGATTATTTTTTAGATCTATTATTTTATTAGGGACTTTCAAAATGGTGATAATCTAATTCTGTCATCTATTCTTTTATTTGCTAACTAAACAAAACTTCTTCCTTATCAACTGCTTAGTTCCCTGAATCACATGGGAAAGACAAGGTAAATGCTTGATTCTTTCCCTCTAGTTCCCAGTTTTCAAAATACGGAGTTGATTTCACAGCATCTTCAGAGGTCACCAGTGAATTTAAAATTAGTTGTTATCTTTAATCCATTCTTTTTAATTATTATATTATCCATTTGAGCCAGTAGAAGCTTCTCCTGCCACTGGTGTTCTTTTGACTTGATCCTGGTGGTTTTGGGTGGATTCTTTTTATCTGGTGTGACATAATTTCAATGCCTCACCTTGAACATTTCCTTTTCTGGTTTTGGAGTTGTACTTTTCTCAGTGGAGCCCTCCTTTGTTATACTGGAAAATGGCATTTAGAGGATGACCCAGTTCATTTTTAGGTTGGTTACTACTTCTATGCCTGATTTCAGTACACAGAACTAGAAAATATGCTTTTCCCCCTCTTTTCCTTTTTTTTTTCTCTTCTGGTTTTTTTTTTTTTTAGTTGTAGATGGACACAATATCTTTATTTATTTTATGTGGTGCTGAGGATCGAACCCAGTACCTCACACGTGTGAGGCAAGTGCTCTACCACTGAGCCACAAACCCAGCCCCTCCTCCCTTTTCTTTTTAGAGATAAAATATATTGTGTATTCATATTGATGCTTCTAATTCAAATCCAGAATTTTATCTAATATATATATAAATTCTATTGTTCTTTCATCTATATCTTTTTCCTGTGCCTTAAATCCCATTTTTTAATGCCAAAGACATAATTATTTGCTTTTATCTCCATATATATAATATATATGTAGTATAAATACTCATTAGAATAACAATGCTCACACTGCTACAACAATATTGAACACTTTTATATGTTTTTGTACTGGCAAGAGAACTGGAAGGAGGTTGGTTGGTTTGTTGTTTGTTTGGTACTGGTGGTTGAACCCAGGGCCTTTCACATGCAAAGCACATGACTTTTCACAGAGCTACACATCATCAACCCTTGGGAACCAGTGTACTGTTACATTTTGTTTTGCCCTTAGACTATATTCCAGTAGTGCCTAGGGTCTGTATACACCAGAGCTTCTTAACTTGCCCATTAACTAGGCGGGGGCGGGGTGGGGGGATTAGAGTTGAAGTAGATAATAGAGTGGAACCAATTCAATACATAGTTATTGTTAATTGTTATTCCTTTCTTTCTTTCTTTTCTTTTTTTTTTTTTTTTTTTCAGTCCTGTGGATTGAACCCAGGGCCTTGCGCATGCTAGGCAAGTGCTCTACCACTTAGCTACAGGCCAGCTCTTTTTAAATTTTATTTTGAGGCAAAGTATTGCTATGTCGTCCAGGCTGACCTTGAACTTGCCACTTCATGCCATAGCCTCCCAAGCTGCTGGGATTACAGGCATGGCCACCATGCTGGGCTGAGATTGTTATTCTGTAAACTTCTTATTTTTATGTATTTATCTCACTTATTTAGGTAATGATAGCAATGATATGCACACTTTTTTTTCCCCTTCTTTATTCCTTCGGCAGTACATCCTGGTGTTTCCTCTACAGCAGCATCTAGAGCTCCTTCTCTTTCTCTTGGCCATTTTGCAGAACTCCCATTTTGTAGAACTCTGAGTGGATGGAACAGTTGATTCTTTCAGTCCCTGTTCATGGTTCTTTGTGCTACTTCACATCAACTGCTGTTATGACTAGTGCGGCAGTGAGTAGCCTCTGGATATTGACTTTTGTATATTTGCCATTGTGTCTTTGGGTCTATTTCCAGAAGTGGGGTAGCTGGCCTAGCATGGTGTCTGTGTTGCTAAGTTGCATTTCTCTTGTCAGCAAGGCTGACCATTTCCTGTGATTAAAACCATTGCTAGGGCTGGGGTTGTAGCTCAGTGGTAGAGCACTTGCCTAGCATGTCTGAGGTACAGGGTTTGATCCTCAGCACCACATAAAAATAAATAAATAGACAATGATACTGTGTCCATCTACAGCTAAAAATATTAAACTTAAAAATTTTTTTTCTACATACTATCAAATTATATTTCTAGCCCATTTCTCTTGGGGGAATTGATCCTGCTCCGTAAAAGTAAGACTTTTAATTTAACAGCCATTGGAAAGCTCTGTATCAGGTTCTGTACTTGGTGCTGGGGAAGCAGAGCTCAGTAATCATGTTGAAGACTTTTTTTTTTTTTTTTGGTACTAGGGATTGAACTCAGGGGTACTGAGCCACATCCCCAGCACTATTTTGTAGTTTATTTAGAGACAGGGTCTCACTGAGTTGCTTAGCGCCTTGCTGTTCCTGAGGCTGGCTTTGAACTCACGACTCTCCTGTTGCAGCCTCCCAAAGTGCTGGGATTACAGGCGTGCACCACCATGCCCGGCTGAAGACCTTTTGATACCAGTATTTATTTGTGTTTTAGTATTATTTTAATATTTTCACTAAATGTTAAGAGAAATAGTTGTGGCACACAATGGAATGTTGTAAAAGTCAATACTAAGTCAAAGAAGAGCATCCTTGTTTATAGAAATTCAGAGCTTCATGCACATTTGTGGGCATTGAAGATAGCATACAAAGCAGAGGCTGCAGCCTGGCCTGAGAGCCACATGGCTACTGGTGTTGTGTTTTGCCATTTGAAACCCTGAGTTTTCACATAAAAGTGAAGATTTCTGGAGTTTGGAAAAAATTGGAGGGTGTTCAAATACTGGTTCCTATCCCTGCATGGTAGCAGTTCCTGAATAGGGCAGCTCTGTTCCTTGCATTCCTCTCACTGCGGCACTTCTCGGTAGGGAACACCTGTGTGTCTGCTATAGGAGCCACTGCCCTACCTCACTGTGAATCATTTGCACCATGGCTAGTGCACATAAGGATGCGGTGTTTTATTCAGTGTGACTACTAGACTATTTAAAATTAAATATGTTGCTCTCATTGCTGTTGGGCAGTATTGTTGCCTGCTTCATTCACTAGTTTTTTTGGCCTGGGGTCTTTGTACACCAGAGCTTCTTAACTTTAGCTCTTAATTTAAAATATCAGACTCAAATGCTCGTGTTCACCATTTGCTGAGTCAGGAGCATGTGTGTCTGACAAACCTTTGACTCCTCACAGTCCCTAATGGTCATGTAGTCTTAGAAACCTATTTACTTGTGCTCTGCCCAGCAGGGTGAGGATGAGAGAGTGACTGAGGTATTTTAATCTGACAACTTAGAATTTTGGTTGTTGAACACTCTTGTTAAATATTTCATATGTTTTTGAGGTTTACCTTATGCACAGTGAAGTGTTCTTATGTGTACTGTTCGGTTCATGCCAATGATTCATATCAAGACACAGGAGGACATTTCTGTTATCCCAGAAAGTTCTTTCTTTTTCACAAGCTCCCCCCCCCACTCTCTTTCTGTCACCATAGGTGCATTTTACTATGTTCATTTTTAATGTTAGCTTTAATACCTCATTGTTTTCTCATGTTGACCACATATTGTTGACCAGCATTGCTACTGTCTTGTGAGTCACATTAATCTACTAGGATGGCTCACTTAATTTAATTGTTCCAGCAGATATCCTTGGATGAGGTTTTGCTGTTTGCATATATCTTTATAGACTTGTTATATTGGAAATATATGTGTGTTTCACTGCTTTATCACATAACGGCTATCTCCTACAACATTTTCTTTTATTTTTTTACTTTGTTTACTCATGTCCATTTCTGTTTCTCTTTGGATTGTGTTGGTATAGGTTTACTTTGACAGTGTTTGCTGCTTCCTTAAATAGAGATTAAGCAGTCTTTCATAACATCTTCTTTGGTGAAATGGTCCTGACATGGTGTATTCCACTTTAAATGACTTGTGGTTTTGCTGTTACTTTTCTGTTGCTTGAAGAGTCTCAGTAAACCATTGCATCTGTCCCAGGGACTGCCTACTGAGACAGCTCTTTCTAGTACATGCCTCAGTTGTGACCTCTTCATCCCTGTCTTGCAGGCCAAACTTCCAGATTTGCAGCCATTTCCTTCTCCAGATGGTGATACTGTGACCCAACATGAGGAACTGGTCTGGATGCCTGGTGTTAATGACTGTGACCTCCTTATGTACTTGAGGGCAGCAAGGTAATAGGAATCTGCCCCCTCCTGCTTTCTGAATTAGGCCATCTGAATTGATAAGAAGGCAACAAACTCTCCTTTCCCTGAGATTAATTCTATTTATGTATTGGGCATTCTCTGACTTTTAGTTTTAAGCCCTCTGTAATCAGGGCCCTGATCTTACCAGAGAAAAATAGTTTACCATGGTAGATTCACTTTTTTCCCTCTTACTTGGTTCTGTCCTACTCGACATATAATTATCACCACCCCTGGTTCCTTTTGTGTAATTGAGTCATTCACCCTATCTTACAGTTCCATTTCAGATTTCATGTTCTCTCTACTTTGTGGTCATTCATTAATGCCAGACCTAAAACTGAGATTTTTGTGCCTTACCTACATGAGAACATTTACCTGTGATTCTGTAGAACTTGCTAACATACAAATGCCAAAGATGCAGATGGGCAGTTTAAATCCATTCCTAGTAGACAACAGGCAGAGAGCCTTCCTTTGTCTGCACTAATTTCTGAGGCACTGCAGTGTTGCCAGTGAGCAGTAGAAGAAACTGGAAACCACAGCTCCAGGTACCTGAATTCTGCTTCAGATATTTCTAGTCAGCAGTGCTAGGCATGGTATTATAAGGTAGAGATAAGAATGTGTAAATGGAGTGAATGACTGCTAAGGGTTTTTTTAAATCTCCAGACTTTCCACTTTTAGTAGGAATTAATTTTGCATGTCTTCTCAAATTTTTTTAAAAATTTTAATTAACACATGGTAATTGTACATGTGGAGACTTTACTTTCAAAAGATTTTAATGAAATCATGTTATATGCATATATAATTGTACCAAAGGAAATTTCACATATATATAGTACAATAAAAAAATAAAGGCAGGCATGGTGGAGTATGCCTGTAATACTAGACTTGGGAGAAAGAGACAGGAGGATTACAAGTTTGAGACCAGCCTCAGCAACTTAGTAAGACTCTGTCTCAAAAAAAAAAAGTGTGTGAGGGGGTGCTGGGTTTATGGCTCAGTGGTTAAGTGCTCCTGGGTTCAATTCCTGGTACCAAAACAAAGAAACAAGCAAATAAAGAAGTGAAAGGAAGATCCCTAGAGGAGGGGAGAGAGAGTGGCGGGGGGATGGTGATGGTAAACAAATTCCTTGCATGTATGATTTTTGTCAAAACGATTTCAACTCCTGTGTTTATTTTTATTTATTTATTTTTTTTGGTACCGGGGATTGAACTCAGGGGCACTCGACCACTGAGCCACATCCCCAGCCCTATTTTGGGTTTATGTAGAGACAGGGTCTCCCTGAGTTGCTTAGTGCCTCGCCATTGCTGAGGCTGGCTTTGAACTCGCGATCCTCCTGTCTCAGCCTCCCTAAGTGCTGGGATTACAGGCTTGAGCCACCGCGCCCGGCTTTCAACTCCTGTGTTTAATTCTAATGTTGTAATAAAAAAAAGATTGTAATGTAGTGGGGTATTGTGACAAATAGATTATTCATGTGTTCAGATCTGAAATCTTAGTACTAATAAAGCTGGAGAAGAAACAACAAATGAATCCAACAAAGTAACATTTCTGTTGATGAGGGAGTGAAGGGTTATAACAGGCATGCTAGGCAGGTTATCAAGCATGTGATAGTGGAATTTGGAATGAGCTAAACATGAACTCTGAAGATCTCTGTGGTGTTGCTATGTGCTGATGAAGCAAAGAATTTCCTTTCTTCCCAAGGAGCATGGCTGCATTTGCAGGGATGTGTGATGGAGGCTCCACTGAGGATGGCTGTGTCGCAGCATCTCGTGATGATACCACCCTGAATGCCCTGAACACTGTAAGTCTTTGAAGTCACTCTGGGCAGAAATATAATGCATTTCCCCTGTACTAGCTATAGGGAGGATGTGATGATCATGGAGTAAGAAGCCAGTTGTCCCAGAGGACGTGCAGTGTTGTGCTGCTGGGAAAGGGAGGTGAGTTGTGGTCTTGGCCCTTGGGCTCAAGTTGTTCCAGTTGCCAGACTTTGTTCTTCACTGTGACCTCAGGATTGTGATGAGCCTGAAATGAGATCCTGGTAATAGTGGTTGATACTGAAATCTCATGAAGCTGAGCTCTGTGTGTAGATAATCTTATCTAATCCTCACGCATCTGCTTGTGGTAGGTTGTACTATTAGCACCTTTGAGGACACAAGAATATGATTAAATTATAGTCCAAGGTCATACACTAGGTGTGAATGTAGACACCATGTATTTAACCTCCTCTGCTGTGTCTGAAAGCGTGTGTTTGAAAGTGAGTGGAGGGGTTCAGAAGCTGCGCTTCTTGGATCAACTTGTTCTTTTTTACAAAAAGTTTGCTTTGGGACTATTTAAAAACTTCACATGATAATAAAACCAGTTAAGTTTTAAAAATAACAACCCTGCTGGGAATAGTGGCTCAGATCTGTGATCCCAGCTATTTGGGAAGCTGAAGTAGGAGGATAGCAAGTTCAAGGCCAGCTTGGGCAATTTAGGAAGACCTTCTCTCAAGATGAAACCAGTGCTGGGGATTTAGCTCAGGGTTAAAACAGCCCGAGTTCAATCCCCAGTTCCACCCCACCACCCCACCACCCCACTAAAAAATGGAAAGTAAACGGGTATCAGTGAGTCTAAGCTTCCTGAGCTTATGCAGTTTCTTGCATGATATGCCACCATAGTCAGTCATCTGCTTTAACACTGTATTGTCTACGTAGCAGCTCAGAACAGTAGTGCTCCTCGTGCCATGAACAGTACGATTACTGAAAGCAGTTCATTATTATTTTTGGACACTTTATTTTTGACCTTAGAATATATCCTAAGGGCTGTCCTAAAAGCCTTATAGGGAGATTAATGTATCTTGAAGTTACCTGAAATTATCCCTGACTATATGAAATCATCAAATCCAAATAAGTAATAATGAATTTCTTTTTTTTTTTTTGTATCAGGGACTGAGCTGAGGGGTACTTGACCACTGAACCACACCCCAGCCCTATTTTGTGTTTTATTTAGAGACAGGGTCTCACTGAGTTGCTTAGCGCCTCGCCATTGCTGAGGCTGGCTTTGAACTCACAATTCTCCTATCTCAGCCTCCCAAAGTGCTGGGATTACAGGCTTGGGCCACCGTGCCCAGCCCCTTCCTATTTTTCCTTGAGTGGTCACTATAATCGGAAGGGACTTTAGAGCTCATATGGCCTATCTCTAATTAAATATGAATCCAAGGCTTATTAGAAGGGTCAGATGACTTTATTTTAATTTTTTTTAATTTGATTTAGGTATACATGACAGCAGAATGCATTTTCATTCATTGTATACAAATGGAGCACAACTTTTCATTTCTCTGGTTGTACATGACTTATAGTCACCACATATGCAGTCATACATGTACCTGGGATTTAGCTCAGGGTTAAAACAACAATACATGTAACTGATGTCCATCTCATTCCACCATCTTTCCTGCCCTCGTGTCCCCTCCCCTTCTTTCCCTCCCCTTTGACCAGAGTTCCTCTATTCTTCCCATGTCCCCTTCCCCATAATGGATCGGTTTCCACTTATCAGAACACTTGGCCTTTGGTTTTATTGGATTGGTTTACTTCACTTAGCATGATGTTCTCTAACTCCATACGTTTACCTGCAGATGCCATAATTTTATTCTCTTTAAATACTGAGTAATAATACATTGTGCATATGTACCACAGTTTCTTTATCCATTCATCTATTGAAGGGCATCAAGGTTGGTTCCATAGTGCAGCTATTGTGAATTGAGCTGCTGTAAACATTGAAGTGACTGCATTACTATAGTATGCTGTTTTTAAGTCCTTTGGGTATAGACTCAGGAGTGGGGTAGTTGGGTCAAATGATGATTCCATTCCAGGTTTTCTAAGGAATCTCCATACTGCTTTCCAGATGGATTGCACCAATTTGCAGTCCTACCAGCAACTTTTGAGTGTGCCTTTTCCCCCACATCCTCGCTAACACATTGTTGGGTTTTTTTTTTAAATATTTTTTTTAGTTGTAGATGGACACAATATTTTATTTATTTATTTTTTATGTGGTGCTGAGTATCGAACCCAGTGCCTCACGCATGTGAGGTAAGCGCTGTACCACTGAGCCACAAAATCCCAGCCCCACAGTGTTGTTTATATTCTTTTTTTTTTTTTTTAATATTTATTGATTTTTTTAGTTGTAGGTGGACAGAATATCTTTATTTTTATTTTTATGTGGTGCTGAGGATCGAACCCAGTGTCTCACGGGTGCTAGGCAAGCACGCTACCACTGCGCCACAACCCCAGCCCCTTGTTTATATTCTTGATAACTGCCATTCTGACTGGCATGTGATGAAATCTTAGTTTTGATTTGCATTTCTCTGATAGATAGAGATGCTGGATGTTTTTTCATATATTTGCTGATCGATTGTGTATCTTCTTCTGAGAAGTGTCTGTTCAGCTCCTTGGCCCATTTATTGACTGGGTCGTTAATACCTGCAGATGCCATTTGACCCAGATGACTGTGTCGTCTGTGTTTTGGTGTTAAGTTTTTTTTAGTTCTTTTTATATCCTGGTGCTCTGTTTGACGTGCATGTGACAAAAATTTGCTCCCAAAATGTAGGCTCTCTGATCACCTCATTGATTGTTTCTTTTGTTGAGGAGAAGCTTTTTGTTTTGAATCTATTCCATTTATTGATTCTTGCTATTTTTCTTGTGATTTAGGAGTGTTTTAAGGAAGTCAGGGCCTAATCCAACGTGATGAAGGTTTAGACCTACTTTGTCCTCTATTAGGCTCAGGGTCTCTGGTCTAGTTCTTAGGTCCTTGATTAACTTTGAGTTGAGTTGTGCATGGTGAGAGAGAGAGGTTTAGTTTCATTTCTCTGTATATGGATTTGCAGTTTTCCCAGCACCATTTGTTGAAGAGGCTATCTTTTCTCCAGTGTATGGTTTTGGCACCTTTGTCTGGTATGAGATAACTGTATTTATGTGGGTTTTCCTTTGTGTCTTTTATTCTGTACCATTGGTCTACATGTCTATTTTGGTGCCAGTACCATGCTATTTTTGTTACTATAGCCTTGTAGTATAAAGATCTAGTATTGTGATGCCTCCTAGTTTACTCTTGTTGCTAAGCATTGCTCTGGCTATTCTGGGTCTCTTATTTTTCCAAATGAATCTTATAATTGCCTTTTCTATTTCTATAAGGAATTATGTTGGGATTTTAATTGGAATTGCATTGAATCTGTGTAGCGCTTTGGTTTGGTTGTTTTGTTTTTGTGGTGCTGGGGATTGAACCCAGGGCCTTGTGCATGCAAGGCAAGCACTCTACCAACTGAGCTATATCTCCAGCCCTGTATAGCGCTTTGGGTAGTATGGCTATTTTGACAATATTGATTCTGCCTATCCAAGAGCATGGGAGATTTTTCCTTCATCTAAGATCTTCAGTTTCTTTATTCTTGTAGTTTTCATTGTAGAGGTTCTTTCACCTCTTTTGTTAAATTGATTCCCAAGTATTTTATTTTTTATGAGGCTATTGTGAATGAAATAGTTTTCCTACTTTCTCTTTCAGAGGATTTATCACTGATATGTAGAAATGCATTTGATTTATGGGTATTGATTTTATATTCTGCTATTTTGCTGAATTCATTTATTAATTCTACAAGTTTTCTGGTGGGATTTTTTGGATCCTCTAAGTAAAGAATCATGTCATTGGCAAATAATGATAGTTTGAGTTCTTCTTTTTCCTATTCATATCCCTTTAATTTCTTTCATCTGTCTAATTGCTCTGGCTGGAGTTTCAAGAACTATGTTGAATAGAAGTGGTGGAAGAGGACACCTGTGTCTTGTTCCCATTTTTAGAGGGAATGCTTCCAGTTTTTCTCCATTTAGGATGGTGTCGGCCTTCGGTTTTCCAAACATTAGCTTTTACAATGTTGAGATATGTTTCTACTATCCCTAGTTTTTCTAGTGTTTTGAACATGAAGAGGTGCTGTATTTTGTCAAATCCTTTTTCAGCATCTGTTAAGATAATCATATGATTCTTGTCTTTCGGTTTAGTGATGTGGTGAATTACATTCATTGATGTCCGTATGTTGAACCAACCTTGCATCCCTGGGATGAAACTCACTTGATCGTGGTGCGCTATCTTTTTAATATGTTTTTGTATGTGATTGCCAGAATTTTATTGAGAATTTTTGCATCTATGTTCATCTGGAATATTGGTGTGAAGTTTTCTTTGATGTGTCTTTGGTTTTGGAATCAGGGTTATACTAATCCCATAGAATGAGTTTGGTAGGGTTCCCTCCTTTTCTATTTTAAGGAATAATTTGAGGAGTATTGGTATTAATTCTTCTTTGAAGGTCTCGTAGGACTCTGCTGAGAATCCATGTGGTCCTGGGCTTTTCTTGGTTGGTAAGCCCTTGATGGTATCTTCTGTTTCCTTGCTTGTAATTGATCTCTTTTCTTTTCTTTTTCTGGTACCCCGGGGATTGAACTCAGAGGTACTTGACCACTGAGCCACACTCCCAGCCCTATTTTGTGTTTTAAGTAGAGACAGGGTCTCACTGACTGACTTAGTACCTTGCTGTTGCCGAGGCTGGCTTTGAACTCGGGATTCTCCTGTCTCAGCCTCCCAGAGTGCTGGGATTACAGGCATGTGCGACTGCATCTGGCTGTAATTGATCTTTTAAAGTTGGGTATGTCCTCTTGATTCAGTTTGGGCAGATCATATGCCTCTAGAAATTTGTTAGTGTCTTTGGGATTTTGTATTTTACTAGAGTGTAAATTTTCAGAACAGTTCTTAATTGTCTTCTGTATTTCATTAGTGTCTGTCAGCCGGGCGCAGTGGCAAAAACCTGTAATCCCAGCACTTTGGGAGGCTGATATAGGAGAATCACCAGTTCAAAGCCAGGCTCAGCAACAGCGAAGCATTAAGCAATTCAGTGAGACCCTGTCTCTACATAAAACACAAAATAGGGCTGGGGATGTAGCTCAGTAGTTGAGTGCCCCTGAGTTCAATCTCCAGTACCAAAAAAAAAAAAGGTGTGTGTTGTGATACTTCCTTTTTCATCATAAATTTTATTAATTTGAGTGTTCTCTGTCCTTCTTTTCATTAAGGTGGCTAAAGGTTTATCAATTTTATTTATTTATTCAAAGAATCAAAAAAAAAAAAAAGAATCAGCTTTTTGTCAATTTTTTTTTTTTTTTTGGTACTAGAGATTGAACTCAGGGGTACTCAACCAAAGAGCCACATCCCCAGCCCTATTTCGTGTTTTATGTAGAGACAGTTTCTCAGAGTTGGTTAGCACCTTGCCATTGCTGAGGCTGGCTTTGAACTTGTCATTCTCCTGTCTCAGCCTTCCACAGTGCTGGGATTACAGGCATGCACCACCGTGCCTGACTGTTTTGTCAATTTTTTGAATTGTTTCTTTTGTTTCAATTTCATTGATTTCAGCCTTGATTTCTAATTATTTCCTGTCTTCTACTTCTTTTGGTGTTGATTTGGCTTTTTTTTTCCCCTAGGACTTTGACATGTAATATCAGGTCATTTATTTGTTGACTTTTTATTCTTTTAAAGAATGAGCTCAGTGCAATGACCTTTCCTCTTAACACAGCCTTCATAGTGTCCCAGAGAGTTTGATATGTTGTATTGGAGTTCTCATTTACCTCCAAGAATATTTTTATCTCCTCCCTGATGTCTTCTGTTATCCATGCATATTGTTTAGTCTCCAGGTGTTGAGTAGCTTGTATTTTTTATTTTATCATTGATTTCTAATTTCATTCCATCATGGTCTGATAGAATGCAGGGTAGTATCTCTGTTTTTTTGTATTTGCTAAGACTTGCTTTGTAGCCTAACATATGGTCTGTTTTAGAGAAGAATCCATGTGCTGATGAGAAAAAAGTATATTCACTTGTTGATGGATGAAATATTCTGCATATGTTTGTTAATTCTAAATTATTGATTATAGTTTTGAGTCCTGTGATTTCTTTGTTTAATTTTTGTTTGGAAGATCTGTCCAATGGTGAGAGGTGTGTGTTAAAGTTACCCAGAATTATTGTGTTCTGTTTGATTGTTAAAGTTGAGAAGGGTTTGTTTGATATTTGTGGATGCTCCATTGTTCAGGGCATAGATATTTATTATGATTGTTATGTCTTATTAATGTATGATTCCCTTAAGCAGTATGAAATGTCCTTCTGTATCCGTTCTGACTATCTTTGGTTTGAAGTCCACTTTATCTGATATGAGAATGAAAACCCCTGCTTATTTATGCACTCCATGTGAGTGGTATGTTTTTTCCTACCCTTTCACCTTCAGTCTGTGGATGTCTTTTTCTATGAGATGAGTCTCTTGAAGACAATATATTGTTGGGTCTTTTTTTAAAATCCAGTCTGCCACTCTGTGTCTTTTAATTGATGTGTTTATACCATTAACATTCAGGGTTATTGTTGAAATATGGTTTGTTTTTTGGGTCATTTTGGTTTAGTTTTTTTTTACTTGACTTGGTTTCTCTTTTGACCAGCTTTTCCTTTAGTGTAGTTTCTCCTTTTGCTGATTTTCATTGTTGTTTTTCATTTCCTCCTCATGGAGTATTTTGCCAAGAGTGTTCTGTAGTGCAGGCTTTCTCAATGTAAATTCTTTTAACTTTTATTTATCATGGAAGGTTTTTATTTTGTCATCAAATCTGAAGCTTAATTTGACTGGATATAAGATTCTTGGTTGACATTCGTTTTCTTTCAGACATATGATATTCCAGGATCTCTTGGCTTTTAAGGGTCTGGGTTGAGAAATCTGCTGAGATTCTAATTGGTTCCCTTGTGTATATAATCTGAAACTTTTCTCTTTTGGCTTTTAAAATTCTATCCTTATTGTGTATGCTAGGCGTTTTCATTATAATGTGCCTTAGTGTGGATCTGTTGCAGTTCTGTACATTTGGTGTTCCGCAAGCCTCTTGCATTTGGTTTTCCCATTCATTCTTCATGTTTGGGAAATTTTATGGTATTTCATTGAAGAGTTTGTTATTCCTTTGGTTTGTATCTCTGTGACTTTCTCTATCTCAATACTTCTTGGATTTGGTCTTTTCATGTTATCCCATAATTCTTGGACGTTCTGTTCATGGTTTTTTACCGTCTTCATTGTGTAGTCAACTTTATTTTCAAGATTATATATTTTGTCTTTATTGTCTGAGACTTTGTCTTCCAAGTGATCTAGTCTATTGGTGATGCTTTCTATTAAATTGTTTTTTTATTTTTTATTTTTTAGTTGTAGGTGGACACAATATCTTTATTTTATTTTTATGTGGTGCTGAGGATCGAACCCAGTTCCTCTCACGTGCTGGGCGAGCACGCTACCGCTGCGCCATAACCCCAGCCCCTCTATTAAATTTTTCATTTGGTTTATTGTTTCCTTCATTTTAAGGGTTTCTGCTTGTTTTTTGTTTTGTTTTGTTTTTTGTTTTTGTTTTGTTTTTCCTTCAGTGTCTCTCTTTTGTTCTTTCTTTTTTAATACCTTCATTTTATTTATTTTTTTTAATGCGGTATAGAGAATTGAACTCAGTGCCTCACACGTGCTAGGCAAGTGCTGTACCACTGAGCCACAACCCCCAGCCCTCTATCTCTTTCTTTTCTTTTTTTTTTTTTTTTCTTTTTCTTTTCTTGTCTTTTCTTTTTTCTTTCCTTTCCTTTCCCCTTTCCCCTTTCCTTTTTTCTTTTCTTTCTTTTTGGTACCGGAGATTGAACTCAGGGGCACTCAACCACTGAGCCACATCCCCAGCCCTATTTTGTGTTTTATGTAGAGACAGGGTCTCACTGAGTTGCTTAGCTCCTTGCCATTGCTGAAGCTGGCGTTCAACTTGTGATTTCTCCTGCCTCAGCCTCCCAGAGTGCTGGGATTACGAGCATGCACCAGTGTCTATCTCTTTCTTGAAGTAATCTTTTGTATTTGCTCTCTTATCTCTTTGTTGGAGTGATCAATTGCTGCCTGTATTTGCTCTCTAATCTCTTTGTTGGATGGATCAATTGGTGCCTGTAATTGCTCTCTTATATTATTCTGTGCTTCAGCGATCATTTTATGTCTGTTCTGAACTTCTTCTCTGACATTTCATCTACTGTGCTGTCAATTGATTCTATTGTTTTAGCATCTTGGTTTGATTGGGGCTTTTTCTTCCCTTGTTTTTTCATGTTGTTCTTGTGTCTTCCTCTCTAGCAGTGCCTATCTGAGGTGTTAGAGTTTCTACCCTATAATCTTGTATATAATCTTGTAGTAATCCCTGTGGGTTACCAATACCTCACCTCTGGTGTAACCAGGCCTGCAGGGACCTGGTGATGGTGTTCCCTGTTCCAGCTGTTGTCTCTAGTCGGAAGCAGGCCAGGACAGCCACGCTTTGGTAGATGGCGGGTGCAGCGTGGTAGGTCTAGTCCTCTATGCTTTGGGCCAGGGTCGGTCTGCTCCGGCGCCTCCCAGATGACTTTTTAAATGCTTAATGTCCAAAATGATCATAGCATAGGAAAGGAAATAATCCTCTTTCCCAGGTTAGGGATTTATATGTTTTTTATTTGTTTCTTGGTGTCATGGATTTAACCCAGGGGCACTTAGCTACTGCGGCACATCCTCTGCCCTATTTATATATTTATTTTTATTTTGAGACAGGTTCTCACTAGGTTGCTCGGGGTGTCTTTGATCTTGCAGTCATCTTTCCTCAGCCTCCTTGGGATTTTAGGCATGTGCCACCATGCCTGGCTGGGAATCCTTTTACTGCACAGTTTATACCACAAAGCTTGCTATTGAGGAAACATACAGAAATAAGCCTATTAGAGTTAATTTTATTCCTGGTCTAATTAGAGTTTGGGGGTTATTACATAAACCTATAATAGCCTCTGTTATTTTGGAGGTTGAGTGAACTTTCTGAGAATATGCTGTATTGTAAATAACTGCCATATTTTTTTCACATTTCCATAAAATACATTAGTGTACTTTAAAATAGACTTGTATACTTTCTCATTGATTTGATTACTTTTTCTTTTTAAAGAATTTTTTTTTCCTGAACATATATAATAACAGGGCCAGAAGTGACCTTTGAAGTTATCTTACAGAAGAGGTGAATGAGACTCAAAGATTGGTGATACTGCAAACAGTGCTTGTGGTGGGTTGGATGCAAAATGTCTATGAATTCACAAAGGCCACAAACCCTTAAACGTGTACACATTCAAAGAAAGTCTTTGATACAAACTCTTTCTGTTGAGAATTTTGTATAAAAGTTTTATGAGTTGGTTCTGGTGACACCTGCCTATAATCCCAGCTGCTCAGGAGGCTGAGGCTAGAGATTTACAAGTCCAAGAACAGCCTCAGCAACTTAGAAAAGTGGGCAAGTGCCAGGGGTGCAACTCAGTGTTAGCATGTTCGAGGACCTGGGTTCTGACTCTAGTACCTCAAAGAAAAAAAACTGTATGAAAAAAATTCTGCTTTCATGACTGTGCTGATGAGTTGAGTTTTGAGTAATGAAGATTTTGCTGTATTTAATTAAATGTCTATTTTTGGCCCTTCATTCCTATTCTTATCCAAAACCTCTAAGGATCCTATAGAGCATAATTCTATACAGAAATAATTTTGGCTATTTTTATCCGTGGTCCTTTGTGACAGGTTTTTTCCAAAGATCTCATTAGCATTTCTTAGAGAGGTTTTGATTTTGTGAGTTTTCATTTCTGTGAAGTTGCCTTGCCATCACCCGACAGTCTTCCTGTCTTGCCTGGCCCACAGTGTCCCCCGTGCTTTGTGTTATGCTGAACTGATGCATTTAACCTCTGAAAGGCTGTGCACTGTGTGTTTATTTTGTGATCAATTGGAAAAGTGCTGGTTATAGTTTTTGTGCTTTCTTGTTTTACTGGTTAACAGTTTGATTGTAGATACTTCTTTAATGAAAAGTAAAGTTAAAAAAAATTAATGTTAATTTAAAAAAAAACAACAACATGAGTGTATTAGATGTCTTGCAACTGGTGTCTAAAATGAGGACAGTTGTGTAGACTGAGGGATCTGACACTGAGTTCAGGTAGAGAGTTTTAGAATTCAGTAGAATTGTTGGATCCCCAGTTAATGTAGGAACATTGGGTAAGTGGTATCAGAGAATCACAGAACTGGCCAGATCAATGATTGGCAGCTTAGGAAATGAAGGATGTACCAATTTTTTTGTGACAGTTGCAAAAGAGTTTAGTATTACTTTATCTTCATTAAGTCTATTAATGAAAAAAAAATAAAGTGAACGAAAAAATATTATGAGAAGTTAATGTTTGTGTCCTTGTTTTGGTTCCGTGGATTGAACCAGGAGTACTTTACCACTAAGCCATGTTCCTCAACCTTTTTTCTTTCTTTTTTTTTTTTTTTTTTTTGTGTGTGTGTGTGTGTGTGGGTTGCTGGGGATTGAACTCAGGGGTATTTGACCACTGAGCCACATCCCCAGCCCTATCTTGTGTTTTATGTAGACACAGGGTCTCACTGAGTTGCTTAGCGCCTTGCTGTTGCTGAGGCTGGCTTTGAACTCGCGATTCTCCTGTCTCAGCCTTCCAGAGTGCTGGGATTACAGGCATGTGCTACTATGCCTGGCTCCTTTTTCTTTTTTGAGACACTGTGTTGCTAAATTGATGAGGTTGGCCTCGAACTTGTGATCCTTCTGAGTTGCTGGGATTATGGGCATGCACCACTGTGTTAGGCAATAAGTTTTTATTTATTTATTTATTTTTTGTTTTTGCAAAACTAGGGATTGCATGAGGGCCTCATGCGTGCAAGGCTAGAGTTTACCACTGAGCCACACCTCCAGCCTTGGTGTTTGTTTTGATTACCTTAGAATAGTAGAAGGTTTGAGTTGTATTAAGTAATAAATTTAAAAGATATATACATTGTATGAGGTTTATGTTTTCTTGAAGCATAGCACAGATTTAAAACAAGGTAGCTGGGTGTGGTGACACACTGCTGAAATCCCAGTGGCTTGGGAGGCTGAGGCAGGAAGATCGCAAGTTCAATGCCAGCCTCAGCAACTTAGTAAGACCCTGTCTCAAAATAAAAAGAAAGAAAGAAAAAGGGTTGGGGTTGGGCTCAGTGGTTCAGTGCCCCTTGCTTCAAATCTCTGGTGTGGAAGCGCGCGTGCAGAGTTACCTTCTACCATAGACTAACCCCATGAGTGGGTAGGCAACTTATGTGTGAAATCTGTGTGGCCACATTAGAGTTAGTCAACCATCTCATTGAGACTATTTAAATATAAATGCATTTAAAAATAGTTTGGTGTGTGTGTGTTTGTTTGGTACTGGGGATTGATCACAGATGTGCTCTACCACTGAGCCACATCCCTTGACCTTTTGTTTTTTTACTTTTTATAGTTTACTTTTATTGCTGAGTTGCTGAAGCTGGCCTTAAACTTGGAGTCCTCTTGCCTCAGCCTCCCGAATCACTGAAATTATAGCCACTTTGCCTGGCTGAACTGTCAGTTCTTTTTGACATTTATATGGACCTATTTTTAAGTGTAAACGCTTGGATTATGTATTTTGATTCTTTTTCTTTCAGCCCTCATAAATGAGGTTTTTAATATGTAACTTTCAAAACAACTTAATGGGTGTAATTTATGTAGTGTAAACTCTTCTATTTTAATCTATAATTCAGGTGAGTTGTTTTTTTTTTTTTTTAGTTGTATGTACCTGTGGAAGTACTGTGGTAGTCAAGAGACAAAGCACTCCCAGCAGCCTCAAATTTGACTCTTGCCTTTTATCACCCACTTCTGCTTCCTGCCCCAGGCGACCTCTCACGTGCCGTCCGTCACTGCGGAGTAGTTGGCAGTTCCTAGAATTCTGTGTAATGGAATCATATTGTGTGTCATCTTTTGGATGTGACTTCTTTCAGCAGAATAATATTTTAAATATTTTTAGATGTTAATGAACCTTTGTTTTATTCATTTATTTATATGTGGTGCTGAGAATTGAACCCAGTGCCTCACACATGGTAGGCAAATGCTCCACCACTGAGCCACAACCCCAGCCTTTAGCAGAATAATTTTGATATCCATTTATGTTGTTTCATTTGTGAATAATTCATTCCTTTTTATTGAATTCCACTGAATGGATATGTGTTTTCCTAATTTTTTTTTCTTTTTTTTTTTTGCCCATCCACCTGCCGATGGACGTTTTTGGTGTTTCCAAGCTTTTGGCAATTAGGAAAAACTTTTATGAACATTGTTGTACAAGTCTTTGTGTGGATTTATTTCATTTCTCTAAGATTGAGTGGGGTGGCAGCTTCTGAGAAGACAGCTTTTCAAGAAAGCACTCAACAGGTTTCCACGGTGATTGCAACAGTTTTTGCTTCCATATGCAATGTGCTGAAAGTTCGTTTCTCCAGCATCTTAACCAAGATGTGGTAGTGTCAGTTCCTTAAATTTTAGCCATTTTAGTGGGTATGTAGTGATAGATCATAGAAGGTTTCATTTGAATTTCTTGATCACTAGAGATGTTGAACATACTTTCAAGTGTTATCACTCATTTGTATATATTATTTGTAATGTATCTGTTTAAATTTTTTGTCCAATTTTAAAAATTAAGACTATTTGTCCTTTATAGTTTGGTTGTAAGAGTTCTTTTTGTCTTGAAGGTAGAAATTCTTTGATACTCTTTGATGTATTGTGAATATTTTTTCCATACAATGCTCTTTTTTCCTTTAATGGTGTCCCTAATATTTAATTTTGCTCAAGTGCAATAAATCATTGGGATTTGTGTGTGTGTGTGTGTGTGTGTGTGTGTGTTTGGAAGTATCTCTGATTAGGACTGCGGAGATTGTTTCTGTGTTTGCTTTTAGAAATTTTGGGGTTTATATTTTAAATTAATTTTAAATGTGATGCTTAGGTAGGGCTGAAAGTTTTTTCTTTTCCATCCAGATGCAAGTTATTGGACCAACATTTCTTGAAAAGATTAATTTTCTTATTTAATTGCCTTGACAACTTTATTTTGAAAATCAACTGTTTGTAGCTGGGTGCAATGGTGCATACCTGTAATCCCAGCTATTTAGGAGGCTGAGGGAGGAGGATCACAAGTTGAAGGCCATCCTCAGCAATTTAGCAAGACCCTAAGGAACTTAGTGAGACCCTGTCTCAAAAAAAAATAAATAAATAAAAGGGCTGGGGATGTGGCTCAGTGGTAAAGTGCCCCTGGGTTCAATCTACAGTACCCTCACCCAAATATATATACATCTCCATTATCATACACACATCCCTACCTACCCACCTGGTTTTTTTGTTGTTGTTCTTGTTGTTTTTAAATATTTTTTTAGTTGTTGATGGACCTTTATTTTATTCATTTATTTATATGTGGTGCTGAGAATTGAACTCAGGGCCTCACACATGCAAGGCAAGTGCTCTACCACTGAGCCACAACCGCAGCCCCCACTGAGCCCCAGCCCCAGCCCCTGGTTTTGATACCTGATAGTACCTTCAAAAATTAATTGCCTAATATTTTGTCTTACTCTGTTTTCTTAAAGAGTTTGTAAAGTTTTAATGATTTTGTTTTGTTTTGGTGCTAAATGTATACTAGAATTCACAGTACATTGGTGTCTAAATATTTCTTTATGGATAGTTTCTTTAAGTTACAAGTAGATATAGGCCTGTGTCTGTAGTCTCTCAATGTTGACCCTCTCTCATTCCTAAAATTCTGAATTTATTTCTTCTTGACCAATCTCAGTAGAAGTTTATCAATGTTAGTGATCTGTTGAGGCAGCTAGAGTTAGATTTCATTGTTTTTCTCTTTATTAATGTTGTTTCTAGCCAGACGTCATGGTATACACCTAAAATTCTAGTGTCTTGGGAGGCTGAGGAAGGAGGATCACAAGTTCAAACCCAGCTGTAGCAACTTAGCAAGACTCTGTCTCAAAATATAAAATGAATAGGGCTGGAGATGTGGCTCAGTGGTAAAGCATCCCTGGGTTCAGTCCCTGGTCGTCCCCCCCACCCCGCCCCCAAAGATATTTCTGCCGGTTTGGTTTGATTTCCCCCCCCCCAGCTTCCTAAAGTGGGATCTTAGTAATTCATTTTATGTGAAATTTTGAATTATTTATCTTTCTTTTTAAAACATTTTTCAGATTTTTGGAAATTTTTTCTTTGACCCATGTATTGTTTAGAATTAAATTGTTTAATTTATTTTGAGATAAGGTCTTGCTACATTGCATTAGGGCCTCACTAAGTTGCTGAGGCTGACCTTGAACTTGAGATTCTCTTGCCTCAGCCTACAGGCTGGTGCCACTACGCCTGGCTCTAATTTATTTTTGTAGTAGTCAGAGAGTGCTCCACATGGTTTCAGCCTTTTCAAATACACTGAAGATTTTTTCTTGGTTGGCGTATAATTTATCTAGGTTCATGTTTCATGTGGACTTATAATGATTTCTACTTGGCAGTTATTGGGTGTATGGCTATATTGTTTTTAAAAAGTGATATTCAGATCTTCTATATAATACTACAATTTTTATATAGTTTTTATCTAGTTGTATTCTCAATTACTGAAAGAAATGTATTAAAACCTTGGTTATTTCTCCTTTTGGTTCTGTTCATTTTTGCTTCGTACTGTTTTTTTTTCTTTTTTAGTACTGCAGATTGAACCCAAGGGTGCTTAACCACTGGACTATATCTCTAGTCCTTTCTATTTTTTATTTTGAGACAGAGTCTTGCTTAGTTGTTGGGGCTGGCCTCAAATTTACAATCCTCCTGTCTCAGCCTGAGTTGTTGGAGTTACAGGTGTGTGGTGTATGTCACTGTGCCCAACTTACTGCATGCATTTTTGAAGTTCTGTTATTAGACACATGAACATTTGTACTTTTTGTTTTGTTTTGAGGATTGAACTCAGTAGTTGGATACTCAACCACTTAGCCACATCCCCAGCCCTGTTTTGTGTTTTATGTAGAGACAGGGTCTCACTGAGTTGCTTAGCACCTCACTGTTGCTGAGGCTGGCTTTGAACACGCAGTTCTCCTATCTCAACCTCCCAGAGTGCTGGGATTACAGGAGTGTGCCACTGCACCGGGCCATTGTACATCTTTCTTCACATCTGGTGATAACACAGCCACTCCAGCTTGCTTATGCTTGTTTTTGTGGTCTTCTTGTTTATTTTAAATTATTTAAATTATTGTTTATTTGAATTTTTTCTGTTTACTTCAAATCTTATTTTTTTTCTTTGTATTTAAAATGCATCTCTTGTGTACTTCAGTTGTACACAAAGTTCCCTGCTTTTTATTTATTTATTTATTTTTTTTGGTACCAGGGATTGAACTCAGGGGCACTCGACCACTGAGCCACATCCCCAGCCCTATTTTGTGTTTTATGTAGAGACAGGGTCTCACTGAGTTGCTTAGCGCCTCGCCGTTGCTGAGGCTGGCTTTGAACTCGCGATTCTCCTGTCTCAGCCTCCCTAAGTGCTGGGATTACAAGCGTGAGCCACCACGCC